>PVIC010035247.1:0-19233 GCA_004025085.1 Thryonomys swinderianus | reverse complement strand
TTTTTTATTACATTTTCAATTTCCCTGATTGATATTGGGCTGTTTAACATTTTTATATCCTCTTCATTCAGCTTTGGAAGTTCATATGTGTCTAGGAATCTCTAAATTACTTCTAGCTTTTCCATCTTCCTGGAGTATATATTTTCAAAGTACGTGTTTATGATCCTTTGGACTTCCTCTGGTTCTGTGCTGATTTTCCCATTTTCATTCCTTATAGTATGGATTTAAGCCTTTTTTTTCATTTTTTGATAAGATTACCTAAGGGTCTGCCGATCTTACTTATCCTTTCAAAGAACCAACTCTTTGATTCATTTATTCTTTGTATTGTTCCCCATGTCTCCATTGCATTAATTTCTGCTCTGATCCTTATAATTTCCTCTCTAGTATGTGCTTTGGGTCTGTTTTCTCCTCTTTTTCTAATTATCTGAGGTTCACCATTCGATTATTTCAGTTTGCTCTATTTTCCGAGTGTAGGCATTCACTGCTATGAATTTCCCTCGCAGAACTGCTTTCATTGTGTCCCGTAAATTCTTGTATCTTGTTCTGGGTTTGTTGTTTAGTTGTAGAAACTGTTTAATTTCTTCTTTAATTTCTTTTGTTGCTCATTGGTTGGTTAACAGTGTGTTGTTCAATTTCTATGTGTTTGTGAGGATCTTGGAATTTCTTCTGCTATTCAGCTCCAGTTGCAAGACACTATTGTCTGATAGTATGCAGGGGATAATGTTGATTTCTTTGCATTTACTTAAGCTTGTTCTATGGACTAGATTGTGATCTATTTTGGATAATGATCCATGAACAGCAGAGAAGAAGGTACATTCTAACTTTGAAGGGAGAAAAATTCTGTAGGCATCTAATAAGTCCATTTGCTCTAAAGTTTGATTTAGCTCAAGTATTTCCATATTGATTCTTTGTCCAGTTGATCTGTCAATTTGTGACAGTGGAGTATTAAAATCCCCTACTACCATTGTATTCATGGATAACTGGATGTTCATGTCAAGTAATGATCTTTTTATATATTTGGGTGCATTAGAGTTCAGTGCATAAATATTTATGATCATTATTTCTTTCTTTTGGATAGTTCCCTGTACGAGAATATAGCGACCTTATTTATCTTTTTTAATCAGTTTAGGTTTGAAATCTATTTTATCTGCAAACAAGATAGCCATTCCTGCTTTTTTGCAGTTTCCTCTGGCATAGAGGATTGTTTTCCAACCTTTTATTTTCAATCTATGGGTTTCCTGCTGAATTTGGTGTGGTTCCTGCATGCAGCAGATCGTAGGATCTTGCTTCTTGATCCAATCTGCTAGTCTGTGTCTTTTAATTGGCCCATTGAGTCCATTGACATTAATGGTTATGACTGATATGGACATATTCAGAGCTGCCGTGCTTCCATGTTCTTGGTTCTTTTCTTCTTTCCTTTTTCCCTTTTCTCTTTAGTTTTTTGTTTGCCCCAGTGAACTCACTCTCCTGGGTGTCATGGGTATGGAATTTCTGTGTTTTTTTCAAAGAAGCTCTTTAGGACGTTTTGGAGTGCAGGTTTCATATTTGTGAAGTTTTTCAGGTGTTCTTTATCATGGAAGTATCTTATTTCCCCGTCTGTTCTGAAAGATAGTTTGATAGGATACAACAGTCTAGGTTGGAGGTTGTTTACCTGCAATGCTTGAAATAGTTCTCTCCACGGTCTCCATGCATTGAGTGTGTTGAAAAGTCTGCTGTAATCCTAATGGGCTTCCCTTTGTAGGTGATTTTCTTCCTTTCTCTCACTGCTTTCTGTATTTCATTTTTTGTTGTACATCTGGAACCTTGATAATTATGTTTAGGTATAGATATTTTTATGTCATGGCATTTTGGTGTCTGGTAGGCCTCATTTATCTGTATGTCTATTTCTTTTTCTGTGAAGTTTTCTGTTGTTATCTCTGACAATAGCTCTTTTATGTCTTTTACACTGTCTCCTACTTCCTCAGTGACACCAATGAGTCTTATATTTTTTTCTTTGAGTCATCTAAAAGCTGTTGAATTGATTTCTCATGGTCGCTTACTCTTTTTTCATAGATTATACCTTTCCTGCTTGTTGGCTGTATGCTGTCCTCTAGGTCTGAGATGCGGTTCTCTGCTTCATTCATCCTACTTTGCAAGCTTTCGTACTCCTTCATTATTCGTACTCCTTCATTATTCCCTGGAGCTCTGTTTAAAGTTTTCCATTTTTTCTGCTATCTTGTATTCTATCATCTCGCTGATCTCTTCTTTAATGATGTCTTTCACTGTGGACAGTACCCCTGTTTTGATCTCAGAGATGAGTTCTAATTTCCATTTTACTAGATCCGCCTTAATTACCATCTCCAAGAGTCCTGGTGTTTGAGTTTCAGTTTGCTCTATTTCCCTTTTCTCTGAATTTCCTTGTGGTGGTGATCTTTGTGTCTGCTTTTTGTGTATTTTCTCATTTCTACTCTTTCATTATTATTAATGCTCTTCTTTGCCTGATGACAGGGCAATGTTTGTTGCAGATCTCATTCTATTACCTGGGGCCTTTTGGATGCAGCACTTTCCTGGGGGTGTCCTCCTTGAATGTGTAATGACCCTTGAGAGTTCTCAGTTCTGACACATCATGGGAGGTATTTGAGCAGAACAATCACATCATGTTTGTTACCATAGTACAATAAATGCCAATATCAGGATTAAGCACAGTAAATAAGATAAACGTTTTTTAAATTCTATTCTGAAGCCTTTGAGCTTATGAGTTGCCTCTATGTCCATATGCCAGAATTTAGAATTAATCAGCAATGTGTATACAACATATAGATCATAAATGTACCCCCCAAACCCTTCGGCGATGAAGTAACTGGGAAATTGGGGAGGTAGCGAGACAGGAGAAGATTGAAATAGGGTTAGCAGATTTATGAAGATCACCTATACCCTAGAACCTCATATATGCCAGCGGGTAATAGAGGATAAAAGAGCATATGTACAACAGTACCAACTACATGCTGTAAGACCTTTGGAGACTTTGCACACCTTCTTATAATAGTACAGAAGAAGAAATAGGGCAGCCTAAGAGTCTTTTACTTCTGGGTATTGCTTCTGACAGGAAGATAGGAGAGGGAGTGTGGACAAGAGATGAACAGAGGGATCTAGGAGTAGATGGCAAAATAGAAGCTAGATTCCCCCTTTTTTTATCTTGCCTGGTCTCTCAGTGTGGCTCTAGGAGCACATCTCCTGTGGAAGGATGCAGGAGATGGCTCCAGCTCCTCTCGGACCTGGGTCCTCACAACACAGTTCCAGGGTGGGGTTGGGGCTTGGCTGAGGCCCTCAACCCTCCACGTTGGGAATGGTGCCCAGGGTCCATACCTGACTCCTCATTGCACAGCTCCGGGTTACAGTGGGCCAATGGGCAGGCTTCAGTCCTCCGCTGCCTCCGGAAATGGATGGTGCCTGGTAGCCGAGTCTGCACTGCACCGCTCCAGGGTACACTGGGCCAGTGGGCAGCCCCCAGTCCACAGCTACTGCCAGAAATAAATGGCACCCAGTAGCCGAGTCCACGCCACTTTGGGATACAGTGGGCTGGTGTGTGGCCCTCAGTCCACTGGAAATGGATGGCATCCAGTAGCCGAGTCCATGCCACTCTGGGATGCAGTGGGCCAATGGACAGCCCTCAGTCCACCAGAAACAGATGACACCCAGTAGCCAAGCCCGTGTCGCTCCCGGGGTACAGTGGGCCAGTGGGCTGCCCTCAGTCCACTGGAAATGGATGGCGCCTGGTAGCCAAGTCCGCGGTGTTCTATGATACAGTGGGCTGGTGGGCAGCCCTCTGTCCGCTGGAAACAGATGGTACCTGGTAGCCAAGTCCACATCATTCCCAGTGTACAGTGGGCCAGTGGGCAGCCCTCAGTCCACCAGAAACCTAAAATGGATATATCTTTAGGACATACTTAAAAATGAAATAAATAGGTCACAGAAATGTAAATTAAGTGTGAATTAAGTATTACTAGGAAGGGACATGTGTGCTTAACATTTTCTTAGCATACTGTGTTCAAAATTACCTTGTCACTTTTATTTTGTGTGGTATTATTACTTTAACAATTTTCACCAGTTAGAATTAGAACATGTTTTTCCAAATTTTCTTGAAGTTTTTCTGGGTCATTTTGTTATATATATATACCTGTTGCAAATTACCAATGACTATCCATTACCCTCTTTTAGAAATTTAACTTGAGACTTTCCAACTTAATCACCCTTAATCCATTTATAATTTTTCTGAGTGCTGACCTATCAGAACTTCCTCAGCTTTCTACTTCTGTAAGTAATAATTTTTTTTCTTCTTTCTTGTTCTGCTTCTTTTGGAAAAACAAAGTATCACTACAGTACGATCCAGCAATCTTGCTACTGGCAATCTACGTTACAGAAATAAGAAGTCAGAAAGTGTATAGACATGAAGATGCTCCATAAAGCATTACCTCTGATGATGATATGTACAGTAATACAGAACATAAGGAAATGCTTTATTATCACAAGTATTCTGAAGCCTATGTAACACAATGTGAGATATTTAATGTTGTCCTTCTATTAACAGAAAAAGTGGAATATAAAACCCCCACCTACAGAGTATGCACCATGATTTCAAGCATAAAAATTAAAGCAATATTGGCATGTGAATGATGTGTAGCACACTGGTCTTTCGAGCAATATAGCATGCCTCCATTATGGATACTTGGTGTTACTGTCACACACAGTTTGTGCACGTGACTCAGCTAAGTCACACTCCCTTGCTTTCTCCTTTTTCTCCATTGTAGCTAGTGATGCATATCACCCTCCAAAAAGCTCATTGAACATCCTCTTAAATTCACCTATCATTGAGCACTGTCCTTGAAACCACCACTTGTAGCATGCAGATATGAGTGTTACTGTTGTAACAGTGGAGGGAGAAAGAGAGGAGGAAGACTGGTCTCAAGGAATTTACTCACGGAATAGTAAGTGTTGCAATCTCAGACTCTGCTGGGTGACCTGTAGACTCATGAAAGAATAAAAAGGTGTTATGTACATGCACCAACTCCCCATGATGAATATACTCATCAGGTATTGCAAATATGTTCTAATAAAAACAAAAAAAATAAAAAATAAAATAAAAGAAGATAGCTATGGGAAGAAAACCTTTAACAGTGATCAATCTTTTCCTATTAACACCTCCAATGAAAAGGATGCAACCCATACATTTCACACAGAGTATCCCACTCCACTCAGTGATATACTTTAATCCCATGTAAACCACAACTGTACAAACATATCTTGAGCAATCACTGACAAAGTATCCAGGTACTGCTGGCCAGACAAACTGAAAGTACAATCGATCACATTTAGCCTGTGTATGCCATCCATTCAAGCACGATGAATGCAGAAGGTTTTTGCTGAACACCAAACATGTACCAGGCTTGGCTGACATGGCATTCACCAAGATTAAATACTTCTCCCTCACATGAATGAACCCCAGATTAACTGGCTACTCTCCCACCTATGAAAATCTGCTCTGAAATGACCCTCCCCTTTGAGCAAGGTAAGTCCTGCAAGAAGATGAAGAAGAAAAGAAGGAACAGGGGAAGGAAGAGAGGGGAAAAGGAGAGAAGGGAGGAGAGGAGGGAGGGAGGATAAGAGAATAAGCGAAACATACAAGTATTGTGTATGTACAGTGAAATAATTTCTTTTAAATTACCTTATGTAACTCTAGATCTTATTTTGCATTAATAAAATTGAATAAGTGAAGTAAAGTTTGTGTTAAGAAAAGGAAATTGGAAAACTTATCACAAAAAATATATGTGAGCCAGGCGTGGTGGTTCACGCCTGTAATCCCAGCACTTGGGAGGCAGAGACAGGAGGATTGCTGAGTTCAAGGCTTGCCTGGGCTACATAGTGAGCTCAGAGCTAGCTTGAATTACAAAGTGAGACCCTGTCTCAAAAAAAAAAGCAACCATATATATACATTTTGAATCGCACACCATCAGTTTCTCACATTACAGAAACAATGCAGTTTTTACACAACAGTACAATTATTCACACAACAACTCATTTGCCTGTTTCCTATTCTTTATGACTTTTTAACCTCAAAAGAACCTGGGATAAGACATAAATATGGGGTATCACCAGATGCAGATATGGGACTAGTGTCTCTCTATGTCCAACTATTTCACAAAAATGGTAGGGACAGTTGAAAGAGCACAGCTTTGTATACATATCCAGAGATAGCTAAGTTTCTTCTGTTATGTAGCAGGAAAGAGGACCTTAGTATAACTGAAGCTCTGATATTTAACTATATTCCAAATAATTGTCAAAACTTAAGGAGAGTTGAGGATCTGCTTGGGATGACATGGATATACAGGGATTTTAGAGGCTTCTGTAACATTCAATTATCATTACTGTCTGTATATAAATAATAATACCGGCCAAGGAAAAATATCTCTTAAGTAAGTATCTCAATTTACTCACAAGTTTGCTAATGTATGTTTGCTAAATAGAGATATTTGTATTCCTGCTGTTTTACTACTGTTGAAAAATCACAAAAACAAATAAACTTTATGAACATGAAAACAATTGTTTAGAAAGATAAAAACAAAATATTTAATAAAAAATACTTGATCTTGGGTAGGCATCATGGTGCACATTCATAATCCAGCAACCTGGGTGGTGAAGTCAGAAGGATTGCAAGTTCAAGACCAACCTGGGTAATTTAGTGAGACTAAGGCTGGTATGTGGCTCAGTATGAGGGCTCTGGGTTCAATCTCTAGTAGCTAAAAGACAAGTTGTAAAGATCTGAAATTCATCTCTTAACTTCCATAATTCTGTTAACCTAAAAAAATGAATAACACAGAAAGGCAAGGACAATGAATTTATCCCTGAAACATTATTCTTTTATAAATATTTATCTGACATGACTTCCTTCTATGAGGAATGGCACAAGGAAAAGACAAATGGAAAGAATCATATTCCATTTGAGAAATACTCATTTTGCTACCTTCCCCATAAAAAAGGTCATAGCCAGACATTTTCCTTCATTCAGCCATCCCATCTTATTGAAAATTGCTATTATCCCCTACAGTGATAGCTGACACCCACCAACAAGGCAGGAAGATTCCAACCCTGATATTATTGATGTCCATCATTTTTATCTCATTCTTAGTTAATGAAAATTTGTGTGAGGTATTTTTGATACTTTAACACAAGAATGAATGCCATCACTTAAAAGTTGCATCATATCATTACTCATCAGGAAAATTTAAACCAAAACAATAGTGAAGTATATAGTGTATAGCTTGGGTATAACCAAACAGTCAGGTAATGACCAGGGTTGATAAGGACATGGAAGATTCAGAATCCTCATACCTGCTGGTGGAAATGAAATTGGCAGCAACTATAGAATTAAGAAATTCCTTGAATGATTACTTATAGGATAGCCATCTAATCCAGAATCTTCTCTCCCAAATATAAACCTAGGGATCTGAAGAGATATCCACACAAACATGTGTATATGACTAAGACGGTATTATTATTATTAGAAAAGAAGCAAATAAAATACAAAACACTTAATGTTATGAGAAAGGCAAATAGATTAGAAATAGCTGCTGTCCCTGTGAATTAGAATGTGAATGACACCGTTTACCCTAATTATTGTATGCTTAGTTCCTGTAAATTAAATGCAAAAAGCATTGCTTGCCCTGTGCCTAACCTTTGTGAGTTAAAATGTAAAAGAATGTAAACCATTTATTCTTCGTGTGCTGTCCCCTTAATCTTTTTTTTTAATTGAATTCTTTATTGGTACAATTTATATACATCTCAAAATCACATATAACATTGGGAAATTTGTACCAGTATATGCCACAAGTTAATTCTCATTTTTACCCATATCCCTACCCACTCCCCCCTCCTCCCCCCTTATACATGCTCTTTTCGTGACCCCTTAATCTTTTGAAGCTCATGACTATCACTAATTACTCCCTCTCTAAATAACAACCTGGCTCAGAGAATGACACTCAACCTAAGTAAGTTTTACCTTGCTTATGACTGTGATTGATAACAAAAATGTGACAACTTGTTAAATCAGACCTAGCCACCAAAATGAAAATAATGGTTAAAAGACTAAACAGGGAAGTAAAAACTAGGGTCTGTGGTGAAATATTTTGGACACTAATTTGGTGCTGTCTGACCCCCTTGTAACTACAAGTAAAGGTGATATTTTACCTGATTTTCCTCTCTTTGTGTGTATTTACTCCATTTCCACTGCAACATTTAACATTAGTGTTCACATTCGCCAGAAAGTAGTGGCAATAATAAACAAACAAAAAAAAAGTGTGGTATATCCCTACAATGGGATTTTATTTGACTGTCAAAAGCATTGAAATACTGGTAGATGATACAAGATAGAGGAATCTTGAAAAGACAATGCTAGATGAAAAACAGCCATCACAAAAGGCTGCATATTGGGTCTCCTGCATTACCTTCCTCTGATTCATTCCCACTCCCTTCACATGCTGTCTGCAGCTTCTTTTCCTTAGGATGCCTTTCCTGTGGGTCACTACATCAGGCTGCCATGAAGCCTCCTTCCTAAGGCTTCCCATTTTTTCCTTCTGACATTTGGAACTTGTCACAGCTTACAATGATATTTTCTTAGGTGATTCCTGAAAGTCTTTCCCTCTCTAAACTGTAAACCTAAGAAGAATACAGAATGTGCCCCTTTTATTTGTATATTCACTTCCAGTGGCTGGTATAGTTCTTGGGATTTAGATTGCACTCAGGAAATTATTTTAAATGGATAAATGATTAGGCTCTTTATGGTGAGTAAATTAGAAAAGCATGGAAGAATCTCTTAATGCTAAGTAAATAAAACTCTATGGGTCCAGAGATTCAGCTCAGTGGTTCCAGCATCTGTCTTGCAAGTGCATGGTCTTGAGTCCAGTCCCCAGTACCACATACCACAATGCCAAGCATGGTGACTCACACCCACCAGCAATCAGTACACCACAATGCTAGGTGTGGTAGCTCACGCCTATAATCCCAGCACTCAGGAGGCAGAGGCAGAAGCAGAAGGATTCCTGTGATTTCAAGGCTATCCTGGGCTACATAGTGGGCTCAAGGCCAGCCTGAATTATGAAGTGAGACCCTGTCTTTAAAAAAAAATCCTCTATGAATTAGCAATTCAAGTGTCAGCCTTTGAAGAACAGAATGGAAAAAGATAGTGTGAATCTATAGATGTCAGTAGTGGGACATGATCTAGGCTCAACTGCAGGACAGTGTAGAGCCTCCATTGGCAGTGTGGTCAGACCAAGGAGGGTTAGGGTGAACTCCTAGATCATGGAAAACAGGTCCAGATGTTGCTGCTTGTGGTAGGGATGATATGAGGGTGGGGCTAAAACCCAAAGCCACAAGAAGACATTTGCCTGAGAATGGAAATCCAGGATTATTATTCAGGAATTGCTTAACCTAGACTGAAAGCAGAAAGACAGTAAAAATGCCAGTGGTGTCAATAAATACTGTTAGTACAGGAGAAGATGTACGGGCACACAGGAACCAGTACACCTAGAAAACACTGGAAGAATGACCTAGTGAGAGAGGAGAGTGACAGTGCCCAGGTTGTCCCAGCAGCAGAGGGCATGTGTCAGAGTTCCATACTAGAGATGAAACCAAGTTTGCACGTGGGAAACCATAATCAAGCAGGCCACTGGGAAGATGACCTGCCACCATGCAGTCCTGAGTAGTAAAGGATGTTTCAAACCAAACTCACTACTAGAAGCCATGAAGTGACACACACAAAGTTCTCAGCATATTGTGTGGCACAGGGGGAGAGGTTTGCTAAAAATTATTTTTTAAAACTATTGTTATCATTACAAATCTTTAGGTTTTATATTTCATATATTTTACAACTTATTTCAAAATTGCACAGACCATATTTGTTCTTACTGTCTGAAATCATTCTGGATGGTTTTAAGAGAAAATGCGTAACTGACCAAATAAATTCCAGATGGATTAAAGATTTAATATAAAATAAATTAAACTATAAAATGCTTGAAAATTGTATGCATATTTCATATAGTCTAAGGACATATAACCCACTTGAGCATAAATATAAATATAAAACCCATAAACCACAAAGAAAAAGATACATTTGACTATCAAAAAAATTAACACATATACAATAGTAACCATATAATCAGAGAAACAAATGACAAAGAAATAGCAGCATGTTGTAACGGCTAATTCACCAGTACTGGGGATTGAACTCAGGACTTTGTGTTTTCCAGGGAGATGTAGCACCACTGAGTGACAACCCCAACACCTGTGGGATAAGTTTTGACACAGACTATCTGACAGAAAGTCCAAGTCCTACCTATCCCACTAGCACTGTCTGCAAATATGTGTGTGCTGGGGAATAGAGACTCTATGTTGTGTGAACAAAAATTATAGCTAGTGCTTAATATTTTTCTTTAACAACTTTTACAGTAAAACACACACTGCTATTAATTCCCCCTCAAAATACTTCCCCTCTCTTTGAATGCACTTACTTCATTGTTCCTGCTACTTTCTGGAGCAGTCTGGAAGTCTTTTTTTTTTTAATCTTTACTGGAACATAATATATACACATCATGATCACACTCACTATTGAGAATTTGTAACAGTATATGACATGATATAATTTTCATTTTTTCCTATTCCCCTGCCCACCCCACAACCCCTGCCTACTCTATACAAAAGCTTTGTTTCCCTTTTATTACCATCACATTTTTTCTTAACCCTTATTAGCCCTCTACCTCATTTCCCTTTTAATATTTTCTATTTCACAATATCTGTCCTTTTAGAAATGTTTCTTTTTTTAATTTTAGCTTTAAGATTTTTAAGTTGATATTGTTTTAATGAATATACTCTGCTGGGACATGATCATAAATTGGTGGTGATGGTCATCCATATATTCCTGTTTAAAATAAAGTTGCTACTTAGATTGGCCTTTCTAGAACTACTTTTAAACCTATAGATACAGAAGCTGGAGATTTTAGCTCAGTAGTTCTAGAACATGTTAACAATTGCAAGGTCCTGAGTTCGATCCCTGGTAACCACATACCACAATGCCAGGCGTGGTGGCTCCCACTTATAATGCCAGCACTAGGGAGATAGAGACAGGAGGATTGCTGAATCTGAGGCTTGCCTGAGCTACATAGTGAGTTCAGGGCCACCATTAACTACAAAGCAAGACTCTGTCTCAAAAAGATAGATGATAGATGAGATAGATAGATAGATAGATGATAGATAGATAGATAGATAGATAGATAGATAGATAGATGATAGATAGATAGATAGATAGATAGATAGATAGATAGATAGATAGAGATGATAGATAGATGATAAAGATAGATGGATAGATTAATCTATCTATACATGAAAAAACTTAAAATTTGTATGTCACTTAATTGGCAACTCTACTTTTGAAAATGTATCCTAAAAAATAAGAATGAGCACAATTGTTTAACAGCTGACTATGTTCAGTGTGATGACAATTTGGATCTTCATAAGAACACATGAAATGTTTGGCACTAGAGGAATGCTAAAATGAACTGTCATATCTATGTTCTTATCAAGAGTTAATACTTATAAAGTGACTTGGATAAATGAGTTCTATACAGATACAAATGAAAAGAAAAATAAAATGTTACATAGATATTTAAAATAACTCTAGAAAAGAGTATTTATTGGTGCAAAAGAGTATTTATTGGTGCATAAGATGTAAATAACAGTGCTAAACTGTAAAAATGGTCAAAAGGAGTGAATGTGATATGACGTATTTCCTATAAAATAAGGATATATGTGTAGACATATTCACATACCCGCAAAAATAGTAAAAACTAGTGATCTTGGTGAGGTGATTTCACTTTTTTCATTGCATTTTCCAAATTCTTTCAGTGTTCACAATATATGCAGAAAACATCACTAAACCATAATGAGCCTGCATCTGAACTTATTCAAAGCAAAAACACAACAAATTTTACAAACTTCTTCAAGAGTTTCAATATAAAATTTATACAAAAGCTTCTCTAAATTCTGTAACACAACAGGTATATATATTATTCAGTAACTATCTGGAAGATTTTTTCTTTTAGGTTCATTTTAGAATTGACAACAATTCCCACAGATACAATTTTGCCATAAATTATGTCCTATTAAGGAAAGCTGAAAATGCTATTAGACTGGAGATTCACACAATCACCAAGGAATTATTTATCATCTTCTCATGCTAACCAAGATCCAAACCAGTCTTGAATCCAAACCGACTCCACCTGGCCATCCTTAGATGAGATTTATTTTCCACAAGCCACCTGATTGCCCACAGATGTCTGTAACATCCAGGCTGTGGCAGAGCAACAAAGTCTTCACAATCCAACTAGATCAAGAAGAAAAATTCATTCATCGAGCATTCAAACCATATCCAAGAAAAGTAACTGGGCAGGGCAGACTCGATGTGAACCAAGTAGTTGGTGCAGAATTGTGGATCAGTGAAGATGCAGGTTCTGCTCACTAGGACAAAAGCTTTCTACCAATCAAGAATACAAAATATTATGATACTTAGTCTGTTATTTCTTTTGAAATACTATGAAACAGCAAGTGATTTCATAAAATCCTAGGCAAAATAATAAGCTATCTCTCTTCAATAGTTTTTCCAACAAGCTGTTAACACAACCATGCCCCTGAAAACTAACTTGAATATCATCCTCCTTATGGAAATCCCAGCCCTAACCCTGTTTAGCTCTCAAAGAAGCCTAAACCATTAGATTCAACAGAAATCTAGTGAAGCAAAGGGAATTTTTTTCCTCCTGGAAACACTGTATAGGTAAAAGAAATCTGTATCTCACCAGAAAGTCTCTTCTATGCCTTTATCCTAAGGTCTACAAAGATCTTAAAATCCTAAGATTACTATGAGTTAATCCAGACCTAATTCTTTCCTACTTCTCACATTTTCTTTTTGAGACAGGGTCTTACTTTGTACTTCAGGCTAGACTGAACTCACTATGTTCCCCACAAGCCTTGAACACAGCAAGCCCCCTGCCTCTGCCTCCTGAGTGCTGGGATTAAAGGCTTGAGTCACCACACCCAGTTTTGTTGTATTGTGGTTACCAGGGATCCAAAGAGGAACCTTGCACTTGCGAGGCAGGCACTGGAACCACTGAGCTAAATCTGCAGCCCCAGAGAGTTAAGATTTTGAAGAAATATTTAAAGAGTTGACACATGCAGGATTAAAGAAGATGAATTTCTTTACCTAGATTAATAGTAGATATCTGATATTTTTTTTCTTTTTAAAAAAAGTACAGATAGAAATGGTATAATATAAAAAGCCTCCTTGCTCCATCTTTAATCAAGATTACTGTTATAGGTTATAGAGAAGTCTATAGGGAAATTAAAGAACACACAGCCTCCATCCTTAATTAAGGGAGTCATGGCAAATATACACTGGATTTTGTGGGACCCAACTTGACATAAAAACAGCCATTTTGTTAAAAATCTCCACTTTGTTTCCTATAACCTCCCTGTGAACCTGGAATTGTCTCCTTGGGAACTGTCCACCCAACTGATGCATGCAGCCACAGACTATATATTTTGAAAACACACTGTTCTATAATAACACCTTAGAAACAATGTTTTCAGAATGCTGTCACTTTAGTAATAGAATGGTCTAACATTGCTATTTCCTTCTGTAACTTGCTTCTTCATAGAAACCTCCCAGTAACAGGTGCTGGGGTAGTAGATTTTGCCTTTAAGTACTGTGCATTAGTCTAAGTGGGCACCTTCCTCTACATAGAGGGACATCCCTCGGTTAGGTAATAAAGCTCTTGGTTGAACTTGAAGGTTGTATCGTGTCCTGAGAGTTTGTCACTTGGTAGGACTTGGTCCCAACAGATTTCACATATCATGAAGCTTGGCAGCACTCAGAAAGACACTCTCCTCCCTGTGACATTAGGAAATGAGAGACAACAGCAAAGAAAACCTGGAAACTGAGGGCCTCTGCAGTGACCTTACCAGTAGGGCCAGTGACCCTAAGAATCAGTTGGCTGCACATGTGGGGAACCATTTATGACCAAGTTCTGTAGAAGTTGTTCAACCTCCCTCTTTGGCTTCATAAGAGTGTGGTGGTGCAAGGCCATTTCTACTAAGCCAAGTTCCTGCCACTACAATGAAACCAAATAAAACTACCTGTACATAGGTTCAGCACAGCAGTGACCAGCACACTGGAACCTGAATGATCTCCACTTACCTCCTAAAAATCTCATTAACACAACTGGCATAGATGCTAGCTGATAGCTAAACATCTCTAATAAATCTTGCAGGTCTAGGTTGTAATGTGATCCTAATTTTTGTTTACTTAGTTTTGTGTTACTCCTCTGTCTCTATGTTAATGGAATATGTAGCATTTATTTTATATTACATAATCTAAATTTATTGCTACATTTTAAGTATACGTAATTGTATATAAATTAAATAATTTAATTTAGGGAGTTTGAACCTCTACATGTGTTATCTCAATTCATTTCTTTTTCTGATTTCCTTATACTCCCTTCAATCCTTCTTATCCTCCTTATTTATACAGGCTTTGTTTCCATATTTTCCTTTTCTTGTTTTTTTTTTCCTTTGCCTTCCTTCCTTTCCTCTTCTCTCCTCCCGAACTCTTTATCCCAATTGCATATTTCTTCCTACTTAATAATATCTAGTACACATTTGCATCCTTTTTTTACACTTTCATTTTCTCAAACCAAACAAAAAAATGGTATATGTACACATAATATGTTTTATTTATTTCACTTAAGACTATAGCCTATATTTAACAGAAATATCTCATTTATCCCTCTTTATGGCTGAGTAGTACTCCATTGCAGAAAAAACTCAAGGTCTTTATGTATTCATTAGTTGATGGACATTTGAGCTCTTTTCAAGATTTTACTATTACAAACTGTGCAACTAACATGGGTGTGAACACATCACCACTACATGATGTTTTTAATTCTTTTAGGAAGTTACCAAGAAGGGGAGTAGGTGGGCCAAATGAAACCTCTACTTTTAGATTTCTGAGGAATCCCCACACTTATTGCACCAGTCTATACTCCTACCAATAGTACGGAAGTATTCCTTGTTTCCTAGATGTCCAACTTCCTAAAAGTTTCCTTGCTTTTCACTGGTACCATGGTGGGGACTAAGCCTTCAATACCCTGGACCTGGGGACATTCCAGAACCAAAGGACAGCAGACTGCCTACATTGGGTGAAGTGTTTGCTTCACTAATTGTCTAGCTTCTTGTGCAATCTTTAATCTGAATTCAGGTCTCCTGTTGTTCATCGTCCTTTCCTTGACTTATTCTCTATTTCCTCAAATAGAGCATGCATGAGCCATAAAGCTGGGGACAGAGTCACCTTTACATTTCACATATCCTAGTTTGAGTCTTCTTGTATTGCAGTCTTAGCAGGTGGTTAGATGCAGGAGCAGTTACTGAGGATGTAGCATGAGTAATTATATAAGACTCTGCACCATGTATGAGCAGTGGGTTAGATTTCTGAGGCAGTGTCTTCCACTTCATTAGGAGAAGCCATTTGAGTCTCATTAACTGATCAGAATTTGCACATTAATTTGCACTGTGTCCTCTGTACAATAGAAGGTTAATTTTTCCACACTATAATAACTTCCATGTACAACTTGGGCTGACAGCCTCCAGAGACTGCACTGCAAGTGAAACCTCATAAAATAAACTGTTTTAAGTGTTATGCAATTTGTACACAGACTTGGTTTTTTTGGGAAAAAAAAAAAACAGAAATACAACACCAACTCAGGCCTAGATATTTTTCTCCTCTCCTCTGGCCTCTGGTCTTTAAACAATGTGGGGTCAGTTTTCCATGTTTTAAGACTGCCTTTTCAATGGAACTGCTCTTCATTCCACATCATGTGAGATCCTCTTATCCGGTAGCAGCCATGTGACATACAAGGCTTAGTGGTCCATGTACAAAGATACATTTGGCTTTGAAGGTATTGCAGTTTGGTATTATGGCCAAAAGCGAGGGGAGGTTATCAAGCTATTTGGACCCAAATCTTTTATACGTCATTAAGAAAGCAATTTCAGTTTTGTAGGCCTCAATCTTTTCAATATAAAGTATTTTATTTACTGCATAAGAAATATATATATATATGTTTATGTTTATATATTATATTGTGGAGAATAAGTGTGTAAACACACACACACACGTACAAATTCTGCAATAAATGTTCAACAAATGTTTGTGACTTCAATTAAATGCTGATTCAACATGGCTGAATAGAGACAGCCAGGATGGAGCTTCTCAAATATCAACTAAAGTATAGGTAACTGGAAGAAAGGGAGACACATATATGCCAATGCCAAAATGACACAGGACTTACTGAAATAGCACAGTAGACCCAGGCTGCTAGTATGTCTCTTGCCTGTAGGTGGAGCAGGACTGCCACTTTGGGCAGATTCAAAAAAAGAAACAAAACAAAACAAAACAAAAAAAAGATACGGTGCGGCTAACTCAAACCACACAGGATAGATTTCGGATACAGGCCCTTTTGCCTTTTTTGCCTTCTTCCAAACAGAAGACACTGCATCCTGGCATCAAATTTCAATGGTACACACAGAGTGACCAGGAAACTGCTCACTCCCTCAATGGGCTTCCAGGATTTTGTTTTTTTTTTCTGTGGTGAACCAGAATGGTGACTAAACTAGGAACAAGGTTAGGGACCAACAGTGAAGGGAACAGCATGACATCTCATCCCCCATGACCTGTGGCTTGAAAGAGGGAATGTTAAGGCACATGGGGAATTTAAGCAGCCCAGAGCAAGGCAGAGGCAACAGGAGGGAAATAAGCACTCTCCCTCTGGGAAAGATTAAAGTGGAATTGACTAGTCTTGGACTGTTTCATGGAGGTCACAGAAGCAATGTGTCAACTAACAGCATCCCACCCACCCCCCACACACACTGAAAAGAGCTGCAGGGGACAAAGCACAGAGAAATGCCACTGGAAGTGGAACACAGAAGGCTGTGCAAGGAGGAGCCAACTGTACACAGGACTGAGAGCAGCCTTGGGCTATTGTTTTCTAAGGGGGCAAAGCAAATAGGAAAATGAAGCAGAGACAAACAGTAAGGAGAGGAAGGTAGGACATTGAGGGGCATATAAAAATTTGCTGGCTGAAGGCTTGCACCAGCCCCTACAAGTAGAGGCCATAATCAACCCACACCAAGCACTAATCTGACTGGAGATTTGGCAGGGCTACTCAGAAAAGATATGTGCTGTGACTTAGACACTAGCACAGAATTGTGCACAGTACAGGAGGGTGTTTTGTTTTGTTTTGTTTTGTTTTGTTTTGTTTTGTTTTGAGACAGGGTCTCTCTTTGTATTTCAGGCTGGCCCTGAGCTCACTATGTAGCCCAGGCAAGCCTCAAACTCTTTGTCTCTGCCTCCCAAGTGTTGGGATTAAGGCGTGAGCCACCATGCTCGGCACTGTGGTATGTGGTACTGACTGCTCATGGGCATGAGTCACCATGCCGAGTATTGTTGTATGTGCTTACTGGGGATTGAACCATGGACCTTGAGCTTGTTAGGCAGGGGCTGGAACCACTGAGATAAAACTCCAGCCCAGGAAGAATTTTTTCTTCTCTTTGTTTTGATTTATATTTTTCTATCTGGGTTTGTTTATTGGTTGGTTTTGGTTTTTCCTTTCATTGTTTTGCTTGTCTCTTTTCTATCTTCCTCAACATATTTTCCTGATTCTTTCATATTTTTAAGAGAGTAAATATTATCTCTAGTGTTTCTGGTTTGTATTAATTGTTTTTGCTTTCTCCATTTTTTTTGGGGGGGGGCATTGAGACATGGTTTTGCTTTGTAGCTCAGGCTCAGATTAGCCTTCAACTCATAGAATCCTCCTGTCTCTGCTTCCTGAGTGCTGGGATTATAAACTGGAGCTACTACACCTGGCATTGGTGTTATGTGGTCTCTGGGAATCTAATTCTGGAACTTGTTCTTGCAAGGCAGATGGCAGAATCAATGATCTTAATCCCCAGCCCTGCTTTCTCCATTCTTTTCTCCTCTGTGCTGATACCCAGTTTCCCAAAGCTTGGATGATCATCCTTTGTCTGATAGACTTCCTTCTACTATATGTTCTCTTCACTTATCTCTCTCCACTCTGTCCACAAAGTAAAATCACTCTACTAAAGGTTCCTAGTTATGCTGAGCATTGTCATATAACTTTAGATTTTGCTCCTATAGTTAAAGACACCTAATTAATAGTTATCATCATTGGTCAGTTTCTACACTATACTCAATGATACTATTATTGCTAATTGTACCACTTTAGCCAGGATATCATACTTGTAGACAGTTGTTCTGCCTTGTATGATAATGCATGATTGTCTTGGTTATAACCCTCATATTATCCAATATCAAAGGACTGAGTGCTTAATTAAACAGATAGCAACTTCTTATATGTAATAAGACTAAGAACTAGACACACCTAAAAAAATCTCATGAAGAATAATTTTCTAGGAAAATATTGATACTAGTAATAAAACTATATATTATATATGATAAGAAACTTACAAACTGCCTGCCTGGCAAGTGTAAGGTCCTGAATTAAGGGGAAAAGGAAAGAAAGAAAGAAAGAAAGAAAGAAAGAAAGAAAGAAAGAAAGAAAGAAAGAAAGAAAGAAAGAAAGAAAGAAAGAAAGAAAGAAAGAAAGAAAGAAAGAGAGAGAGAAAGAGAGAGAGAGAGAGAGAGAGAGAGAGAGAAAGAAAGAAAGAAAGAAAGAAAGAAAGAAAGAAAGAAAGAAAGAAAGAAAGGGGAATCCTACAAGTATAAACCCCAAAAGAGTTAAAATTTAAAAATAGAAAAATGATAAGATGAAGACGGAAATTGGAACCTCAGAGCTCCAGCCCATGTAAAACAAGTCAAGAGACAATGAGATAGAGGAAATCAGAAGCCATACACCTGTTTTCTCTGAAATGTTAGCAAAAAAGGAAAAAACAATAATAACAACAACAACACTTGTATGAAGCTATAGAGAAAAATAATAGTCTCTTAGATTAAAAAAGAGATGACAAGCCAGGTGTGGTGGCTCACTCCTGTAATCCCAGCACCAAGGAGGCAAAGATAGGAGGACTGCAGAGTTTGAGGCTTGCTTGAGCTACATAGTGAGCTCAGGGCCAGCCTGAACTACAAAG
>PVIC010035246.1:0-19100 GCA_004025085.1 Thryonomys swinderianus | reverse complement strand
AGGGAGGGAGGGAGGGAGGGAGAGAACAGGAAGGGGCAAGGGAGGAGCAAGAGATGGAAAAACAGAAAGGGGCAAGCAGGAGGGGAGAGGAGAAAGAAAGGAGCAGCCCTTTTCTCAAGGGTGCCCCCTCTGAGGAGCAGGACGGTGGGCTCACGGTTCACAGTGGCACCCCAGGCAGCGTCAGAGCTCAGGAATGTGCCGGCCTTTGGGGAGACAACCACCAGCTGCGCTTGATGTGAGTCAGGGTGCCCCTCCTGCTGGGCCCTCCCGGGACTGTCTCCCACCGCTGTTATCCTCAGGCGCTTCTGCTAATCCTGCTTTGTAATCCCCCCCCCCAGGTCTGCCCTGTCTCCTAGACCAGGATGCTGCAAAGACGAAATCAAAGACCGTATAGCTGCTCAGTCTTTCTGAAATATTGAGGTAGTAGATTCCGTAAGCCAAAGGACCAGAAGCAGAATATAAGGGATGCACAAGTGGGACAGGGACCTCCGTCTCACCAGATTCTCACTGCTGGCTGCCTACTGTGGCCTCACAAGGCTAAGGTCGCCTTCTCTGCCTGCCACACACAACCCTAGCTCACTTCTGCCACACTTCCGCAATTCATTCTTATGATAACCATTACACCCTCCTCTAGGAAATATTTACTTGAGGATTCTACATTCAAAGTTTCCATTTTAACTCGCTTTGACTTCAGCTTGTATGTCTCCAGGCTGATGCAGTTGCTCGGCTGAAAGCTGAAAGCCATCGAGGTCACCGGGGTGCTAAGAAGTCAGTGTTTTTGAGAAACATGCGTGTGCATCAGACTGTCAGGCAGCAGTTGCTAAAATGCAGATATCCCAAGAAACCTCTGGCTGACAACTTGCCGGCTTCCCAAGCGGCTTGTCTTAAAGCTACAGAACAAAAGATTAAACCATATGAGAATTTTAATTACAATCTCTGTGTCCTGACTCAATGTGCACGACAGAGTGTTTCCTGAGGATGTGTATATATTTTCTTACACAAGACAAAAACGAAACGGTAAATACTAGAGGTATGATAATCTGACCAGGCTGGGTAATGACATTAAAATCCCTATGCACCTGCAGAGGGACAGGGAGCCTCAGATCTAATTTGAGGCAAAATCTGATTGTCTACCACCTCTGCCTGCATCAACAGAACAAAACCCTCAACCAAGTAATTTATTTATTTCAAAGTGAAAGAGCACCATCTAGTGACCATGAAGTAAATTACCAATGGCCCCAGAGACACGTGTAATCACATGGAACATCAGATTGTCTCCCGGGTTTGAATCAGTGCATTTTTTTGAGTGAAAATATTCTTTTTAAAAAATAATCAAGCTTCATAAGGACACAGAAAAACAAACATGACAAAATTGTAGTTTAGACTGCTAAGATGGTTAGTAGTGTGTCTTTCATTCTTTCCTTCATTCTTACTTAAAAGGTAGACACAGGATATGCCTTTTAGCCCAGGCTGAATGTAACTTAGTCATTTCAATTCGTGACATACAATGCTGTTACAGCCTAGAGTTCAAACCTGTCTGTTCAACACTACAATGGACTAACTTTTCATTCAGGCTCAATCTGGAAGTATTTGACAGAGAAAAATCAAAGTACTAACCAAATTCATAAGCACTAAAAATCAAAATAAAATTCAGGCAAAAGAACTTTACACGATGGTTAAAGTATAGGGCATGTATAGTTCTCCCCCTCCCAAATTAATTACTTTGAAGAATAACTCCAATTTAGAAATGAAAGGGTTTTTTTTGTTGTTGTTGTTGTTGTTTTTTTGAGACAGGGTCTCGCTTTGTAGTTCAGGCTGGCCCTGAGCTCACTATGTAGCCCAGGCAAGCCTTGAACTCATCAATCCTCCTGTCTCTGCCTCCCGAGTGCTGGGATGACAGGCGTGAGCCACCACGCCCGGCTAGAAATGAAAGTTTTGAGATATCGACTCTAAAAAGAACACTTACTGTTGTTCAATCCCCGGTACTGCAAAAAAAAAAAAAAATACTCATTGTTTTATAACTCACCTGTGCTCCCTGAACACGGACTCACCCCTCGGTTTTCTAGAACCAGAGCATGAGGTTGGCAGTAGGTGTGAGTACGTGTGCTGAGGAGCGTGGCACTCGCGCACTGAGGGAAGACCTGACACAGCAGGACCACATGGAGCCCAAGAAGCGTCCAAAGCTCCTACGTAAGGTGGCCATTTGTCCTGTATGCCCCAAATAGTACTGCTTCAAAGACCCTGATCTCGATATCTGTGTACAGAGAGCTGTCAGACGATATTCCTCCCGGCTACTGGTGAATGGTCCCTGCCTACTGTCCGCTCGCTTCTCTCCCCCAGATGAGGACCAGACGGGCATCCAGCCTGCAGGAGCAGCAGGAAGCTGCGACGAACACGCTCGTGAATGAATGTCTCATCTGCGTATGCTGAAAAAGAAATGTAAAGCTAAACCTTTTCACAAAGCGCTTCTTAGGACTTCCATCTGGAAATTCACCAGTACTTGATAAGGGAGCAATTGTTTTTGTAAGAATAGCTTTTAGCACCACATTTTCAATAAAGATAAATATTTTAAAGAGCTGAGATACTTTTATAAAACTTAAATTATGGTTTTAAAAAGATTATCTCCTGTTGGTATTTTGGTTTCTACTCTTTGGTTTTCCATCCCAGGCAGCATTCCCATCCCTGAAAACATTAGTGAATTATTGCTTTCTTCTTCTCCTCTCAAGCCTAAACCTCCTTCCCTTTTATTCCTATCCCATAGCAAAACCTATAGAAAACACTGAAGTCAGCCATCTGTATTATTACAGTACGGTAAGAAATGTGCGATTGACACGTGATGAATTCAAGCCATCCATCTTTCACCAGCAGTCTGTCTGCAGCCACTTTCCCGTCTCCTTGATTGAGTGCTGCTGGGCCACAGATTCAGTCCGCAAACTGCAGTGTTTTGTTCTTGGCACATTCTTGAGAGAGATAGAAAGCGACAGAAAATTCCTTCTCTGACCCACTCCTTGCTCTCACTCACACTACCCCCCAGAAAAGCACCAGATTACACGATGAGGAAAAAGTCCCGTATCAGGGCCTGAAATCAGGAGGGCTTTGTTACATTTCTAGCCTATCAACTCAAACTAGCCTTACATGTATGAAGAAATGGATGGTTGACAAAATTCACTTTCTCCAAGTGGACAGCTCATTTCATTTTGTTTCAAGCTGCATTTCTTGCTGGAGCGTTTTAGCTTCTACAGCTATGTAACCCCCAGGAGCACTGGTGGGGTCTCAGTGCATCAGGAGCGGCCCTGTAGACAATCATGGGGGCGGCGGGTCCCACTTTCTCCGAAATTTCAGCCTCCGAAAGGAGTCAGCAGTTACAGAGTAGGAATGACTGATTTTTTTTCCAGGTTGAAAATTGTTTATCTGAAATTAAGGATTAGAAGTGTTTTAAATTTTAGTTTTTTCAGATTTTGGAATATTAGTACATACATATGAGGCAGCTTTAATAAAGGATCTAAGTCTCAGAACAAAATTAATTTTGTTTTGTATGCGCTTTGTGCACAAAACCCACAGGTAAATTTTTACACTTAGTACACCTGTGTCTAACTGCAAGCATTATAGCAGGTCAGCCGTATAATTTGCCACTTGTATTAGATTGGTTCAAAAAGTTTGGGATTTTAGAACATTTCAGATTTTCAAATTAGGGATGCTATTCACACAAGCAAGACTGTGTCCCTAGATTCTGGGTTTTTGTCCAATAGTCAATACACATATCAAGTCTCAGAAAAAGTCCCGACATCTCAAGATCGTAGCTGACCTCAAATCACCCAGGGAAAGGCCAGAAACAGCAGAATACATCACACAGACTACAGCCATGTTAATGGCTTGAACTCAGCAATTTGCTTCCGTTTTCTTTGACACTGTGGCAATATGTGGACTCCATGGTCAAGGCCAAGTTAGCCATTAACAAACTCTGCCACTTTGAAATAAAATGACTCTTTGGAGTTTCTTGAAAAAAAAATTAACAGAAAATTTGGTCAGACAAATCTCTTTGGTTTAAAGTAATACCATAAGGTTCTTAAATTAATCTTAAAAAAACAAGTTTGCTTCACAGTGCATAGGTATCTTATGAGCTTTCACGTGTCTCAAGCCATTGGCGGTAAACACAGATATGCCCCACAGAATGTTCTGCTCCTGAGTGCAGGAAGATCAGCCCTGAAGCCTGGGCACTGGATGACAACTGGCCACAGTGACAGTGTTCTAGCTTTTGCTCATTTGGAACACTAAGAACGTGAAATTTTGCATCACAGTAGATAAAAGGTAGTATCTTCTTCACTGCATATCATGAGGGAAGCACTTTTTTGGACAAAACAATTACATGGGCAACCCTGTATGGAGAATGACTCTACTTCAAACATGATGAGCCAAGTTCCAGCTCAGCATTGATATCATCTACTGTGTCTGCTACCTCAATCACTGTTCCTAGAGGTTGACCAGTCACCTTGATGGGCAACTGGCCACCATCCATATTTTATGGTGAACAGAAAATTTCCTCAGGCCTCTTGAGAAATATACTTTTCTATTTAAACAAAAATGTCAGGGCAGGAACGTAGCTCAGTGGCACAGGGTCTGCCTGGAAAGGGTGAGGTCCTGAGTTCGATCCCCAGTACCAAAAAAACAAAAACAAAACCCCCCAAACCAAAAACATCACAGGTCAAATGGGCATATCAATATCATATTTTCAAAACTAAGATACATACTTTATCAAAAGCTAGAGGAAACTGACTAGACCTGACTAGAAATGATTTTAAAAGAATGAAATTAATCATAAGAAATCAATGCAGTTTAAGCTTATTCAGGGGCCAGTAATACAGATTTTAGATTCTTTCAAAGAACTCTTTAACAGCAACAGTTCAATAAACTGAGTTAGAAGAGCAGAGAGAATATTCCTACAGAAGTAGAGGAGCCTACGCTCCATGTGTTTAAATCAAAATGTGGTTGGGCAGCCCAGAGAGGTCAGAGGGCACAAAGGAGCCAGAGGCAGACAGGTCCAGCTGCCACATACACCACAGTGCAACAAGCAGAAACATTACCTCTTTACTGTCCAACTAAGAGAGAAGTTGGGTAAACAGCACAGTGAAGAGTGTAAAAGCAAACATTTTGGATTTAAAGCCTCATTTTCACGAGAATAATGATCCCCCTGGTATTCACAATCAGTCCAGACAATTCCACTAGTACCTACCAAAATTCCATATGGCAGGAAAAAAGCTAATACTCAACAAGAAAGCATATTCCCTTTTCTTTTCTTTTTTAAATTAAATTCTCTATTTGGTACATTTTATATACAGCTCACAATCACACACAACATTGGGGTATTTGTACCACTATATGACACAAGTTAATTCTCATTTTTACTCATATCCCTACCCAGCCACAACCCCCCACCCCTTATATACATGCTCTTTCATTTTCTTTCTGAATCATATTTATTCTTTCCCCTCATTATGTTCCCACACCAAATTCCCTTTGGATATTTCCTATTTTATAAAAACTATCATACATTCTAGAACTTATTTACATCTACAGGTTCTCATAACAAAGAAATCCAGTATTTGCATATCCATGATCTATTTATTTCACTTATTAGTGTGTCCTCCAGGTATATCCATTTGCACATAAATGAATGAAATTTGTCATTCTTTATGGCAGAGTAATACTCTATTTTATTAAAAAACCACATTTTCAAGATTGATCCATTTAGGTGCAAATGGAGACATCTGGAGGATATACTAATAAGTGAAATCAACAGATCACAGATAGACAATTCCCGGATCTTCTCTTTGGCATGAACACCTGTAGATGCAAATGCGTTCTAGAAAGTAGGACAGCTTTTATAGAGTGGAATATTTCTATAGGAAACTTGGTGTGGGAATCTGATGAGGGGAAGGAATAAATATGATACAGAAAGAAAATAAAAGAGCATGTATAAAGGGGGGAGGAGGGGGGAGTGGGTAGGGATATGGGTAAAAATGAGAATTAACTTGTGGCATATACTGGTACAAATTTCCCAATGTTATATGTGATTTTGAGATGTATATAAATTGTACCAATAAAGAATTCAATTTTAAAAAACCACACATTTTCTTTACCCAGTCTCCAGTTGATGGGCATCTGGGTTGTTTCCAAAACTGGGCTATCACGAACTGAGCTGCTATGAACATGGGTGTACGTATGTCTTTACAATATGAATCTTTAATTCCTTTGGGTATATTCCTAGCAGGGGAATAGCAGGGTCAAATATTCTGGACATGATGTTGACATAGTCCATCAAAAGAAAGAAAATATAGTCAGTTCAAGACATTTTTCAGCATTTGTTTGAGAATGAGGTGTAATCATCACAATAATCAACACAGTAAGGCAGGTTCTGACTGAATCAAAGGCCAGGGCAAGAGGCACATTCACATGCCAAAGTGGCACCCATGGGTCCTTCTTATTAATTGGTTAGGAAAGAGCTACCAGCTCAGAAATGCCCAAAAGTAGCTGAAAAGACAGAGTCCTTTTGCTGATGAAAAAATGGCTTTCCAACATAATCAGCAAAAAAAGAGCTCCAAACACAGCGATGTGATGCAATTACCATTTTTCTCCACTGACCTTTCAGCTGTAAGAGGAGACAAGGAGTGAAGGAGGGATGGAGTAAGCATGCCTCTCCCCGGTAAGATTTGTATGTGACTTATCAAAGTTATTTATTTAATTGGAAATAGTTACAGAGACTCAGCAAAAACCTAGAAATAATCTCCCAAAACAAAAATAAAATGCAGACAAAGTATGAGGCCAAATCAAGGCATACCAGGTGAAATAATCAAGAGCAGATGCATTGAAGGAGTGTGAGAATTGAAATAAGATAAACAATTTTATCTTATACACCACGCTATCTTACACAGTGTAAACTAAACCCCAAGCATAACCTCAGAATTGCTGTGCAGGTAGAAGAAGGAGGTTAAAAACTCCAAAGCACAAGAGAAATCTAGCTTTAGAACAAGGTGCAAAGGGAAAGTTAACACAAAGTCTACTTCTTATCATTTTCCTTTCCCTTTCACATCCAAGGTCTATCCCAGAGATAAGCAAGAGGATTCTGAGCAGGAGGAGGATGGAGACAACTGGAGTCATTGGAACGACTTGTACATAACAGTTCCAGAGGGAGCCTAGGTGCTGCTGGCTTCCTGCAAGGGAGGCCGTCTGCACAAGTGTGCACAAGGAACGGGCAATGCTTGGCAACGCCAAACACTGCCACATGATTGCAAAGCAGTGCTGTAGGCCCGGGATGCAGAGGGGTACGGAAGAGAGAGCTCCGCTGAAGACTGGCCCTCTAGAGTGACCACGGAGGCCTTGTCTTACACTTGATGGTCCTTCAGATAAAGGAGGTGGCACAAGTGTGGCACTGGAGGCAAGTGCCAGGCAAAGCACCTTGAGGAAACTGCGCTGAGATAAGAGCAAGTCACGCAAGAGCTTCTAAGGGCCAGCAGTGAGCCGTCTTCCTTCTCCCTCCCAGGAATACTGGGGCTCACACCGTGCACAGCAGGTCACAGACATGTTGCCTGTGCTGTAAGCCCAACACAATGCAGAATGTTCCCTTTTCTTTTCTTTCTTCCTTTTTTCTTTTTAAGCAACAGCTGGGATTATCTGTGAAAAAAAAAACTTAGCACACAACTGCTGGCTGCCGTCATAGGCTAAGCCATGGTGTACTGAAGGGTTCACACACGAGGACACCTATGTCCTCCAAATAAGGATGTGACCGCAACATATGACAATATTTTATCTTTCCTGAGAGAAAAGTAATTTAAAAATCATATCTTTTGAAGACACTCAAGGTGCAACTGAGGGAGTTGTAGGAAATAGCAAAACTCTAAGGAATTTAGTTCTAAAAATAACTCAGAAATTTGAGCCTGGCATTGAAATTCTTCACCTTACTCATTATTTTTGTGAGATCTAGGGAGAAATTTCATCTGGTACTATGAAAAGGAGCTAATTACAGGTTTGGCTGACAATGTGTTAAATGCTATGTTTCAAGTTTGCTCATGAAACAAGTTGAAAATTTCACAAAAAACTACAAGTGCCTAATATTAAAAGGGCCTTTAAAGATGACCATTTGGAAAGTAACTGTCTGCCAAAATGTTAGTTTCTTTAGACTAGCTGAGTAGCAGATCAATTTTTTTCACAAAGCCACACAGTCTGGCAACAATACTCCTGTCCTCCTGTCCAGCTGCCCATTATTTGTCCCTCTCATACCTTTCGGTAACTGATTCTGTTCTGTCATCCCACTCTTAAAAAGAGATGTATTATCTTCAGAAGGCTTGGGGCACATTTTTAATTATCAAAGTATTCCTTTGTTTTTCTTAATAAAAATACATGAACTTTCCTTGAGGTCTAAAAACTTCTATATCAAGATTCAACAAGCACTTTTTCAAAGTAATATTCCTGCTTAAGTCACCTTTTTTTCCTGGTGCTGGGGATCAGAGACACCCAGGGCCTTGTGCACACTGGGTGAGTATTCTGCCTCAGGCCCTTATATATCTTAAATAATAAAAATTTGAGGTTTTAATCATTTAAATATGAGCATTTTCTCTAAGGGCACAAAGATGCTTCTTTTAGAAAATAATATCTGCAAAAGGTAATCAATTAATCTTCTTTGTAAGAAGAAATTTGATCTTTTTTTTTTTGAGACAGGGTCTTGCTTTGTAGTTCAGGCTGGCCCTGAGCTCACTATGTAGCCCAGGCAAACATGGAACTCAGCAATCCTCCTGCCTCTGCCTCCCAAGTGCTGGGGTTACAGCCATGAGCCACCATGCCCCGCACTGTGGTATGTGGTACTGATTGCTGGTAGGTGTGAGCCACCACACCTGGTATTGTTGTATATGGTTACCAGGATCGAACCAGGGACCTTGCACTGGCTAGGCAGGCACCAGAACCACTGAGATAAATCTCTGGCCCAAAATTTTATCTTTTTAAATAATTTATTTCTATATAAAGAGCACCCATAAATTAACATAAAAACATTAATTACCTCAGGAAAATGGGCAAAAGACACAGAATAAGTAATTCAATAGAAAAACAATTTTTACTGATAAAATTGAGAATTTAAATTTATAAAGCCAACAAAGGATATGGCTAAATACTGTAACATACTACTGATGGAAATAAATAGCACTGATATATAATGTTTAGAAAGTAATTTGGGAATATTTATGAATAACCATGTTATATCCCATTTTAAGGATACACATCTATCAGAAAAAGGAAAACATGGGAATATTTATGAATAATCATATTATCTCATTTTAAGGATACACATATATCAGAAGGAACCAGCCAATTAATAGTGATTACTTGCACGTGACATCCTGTTAAGTCAGAGTGTTTTCTTTTCCAAGTACAATGTTTCGAGAAGAACGTCCTTTCACAGAAGCGAGACCTTCCAGTGCTAGTCAGACAATGACGCTTTCTCCGTCGGGCAAGGACGCGGCTTCCTCCTCACACCCCTGCCCCGCAGGCTTCCTGCCGCGCAGCTTCTCAGCTTGTGTCTTCTGTGCTGTGCTGCTCTCCGGCAGTTTCCTAACCACTCCGTCTCGGTGGAACTGGCGCAGTATCCACGTCGGGCTCCCTGCCACGGGAATTCTTCCGTACATTTATGGTCACATCTCTCTTTTTATTCACCAACGGTTTCCAAAATAAAAGGGAGCAGCAAGAGCAACCCTGGGAGTGGGGGTAAAGTGTCTCTCACCACAGTCCCCTCCTTCACGGGGCCCCGCAACAACACCGAGGGCTCCCCCTGCCTCCTCGGCCCTTGGGTGGTTAATAGCTTCCAGATGTTGCCGGTCTTTATGTCACATTGTCTATTAATACCCGTTTGCTTGGACACTTAACGTCTCTAGTGTAAGCAGCCTCTTTGTTAGAGCCTGTCACTTCTTATGTTTGCAGCTAATTTCATTCTCTACCAACCCAAGACTGATAAAAGAAAAAAGAGAACCACTATTTTTTCGAATTGCTTTTCTTCTCATGAAGAGAAAGTGTGCAGGGAGTTGGGGTGGTACGTTTATTTGTGCTTGTCTCCTTTTTCCAACCCAGCACAACTTTTAGGTCAACTCTGTCCTTTGCATGAGTTAAGAATAGTATTTCTTAGGTCTCAGGGGCTATTTCTTTAAAAAGATGCATTTCTTTCAACTTTATTGCTCAATAAAAGTCCATTTCCCAATTACAGTAGAGAACTACTAATGCAATTTACTCTGTTTTCTCTCTCTTTCCCTCACTCAGGCTCACTCCCTCCAACCTACATAAACACATTTTCTTCATATGATCATGTTTATTACTGGAAGGATCTTGGCATCTACAGATATTCCTTGATAAGTGTGTTGTAATGTTTACAGGACCTTTGAGAAATATGTGTGGATTCAACAGCATTTTAAAATTTCTTTAATATTTTCTTGGCTTCCATACAGCTCTTACCTTTAAAGGCATTTGTTTGAACATCTTGTCCAAAATCACATTGTTTTCAATATACACACACACACATTGGTGCCAACTTCAAATCTACTGAAGAGGTTCATAATGAACCAGTCAGAATCTCTTATTGGAGTAAAGTCTACAGATTACCTTTACGGAGCTTATAAACCAGTCTCAAACTGCATTCAAGTACTATGTTGATGTGTATTAATAAATACTTCTAAGTCCATCTATGTTTCAGAAAGGCCACGAAGCCTGAGTCTGACTCTAAGCAGTATGGCATTGTAAAAAGACATTAAGATAATCTATCTTGAAATCTTTCAAGGATCCAACTTTGGTTTGGCATTACTCCAACCTGCTTTGTGCTTTGAAATATTCAACAACTATTTTTAATATAATTTCAGCTATTATGTTAAGACATGACTGCTAACTAGTAAGATAACAGCAAATCTGAGTTCATTATTATTTCCTTTCATTTATAAGAAACAAAGGAAGCCAGGGTGTCACATACTTGTAATACAAACACCCTGGGAGGCTAAGGCAGGAAAAACAAAGTTCAACCCCAGCTTGGGGGAAAAAAAAGGAAAAAAAAAGCCTTAGTACAAATCCCCAGTACAAGTCCCTGTACAGAAGGTAGAGAAACATTAGTAACAAACATCAAGAATGGAAGGTTCATGAGACAGCTGCATTTATACAAGTTGCTATTTAACTCTTTGAAAAATCTTAGATATACCTCCTTGTAATGAAAATTCAATAACTGTTATTCTTTCTGCTACTTGGAAATATACATGTTTAAATGAAATCTGGTTTTGAAATCTATGTTAACTCCTAGAATTATACCTAGAAAGGAACTGAGTATTCCACTCCTTGGCATCCTTTACCAAGGTCTGCCCATGTTCACCCTGACCAAGTGTATCCCATCAAGGGGAATCACAGTGAAGATGACGCCATAGTCTGAGGCACGTGAGTGACCACAGTCTTTAACTGGGATGTTTCTTATTCCTGGGATGTTTCTCTCTACATAACATTCATCCCAAACCACCTCTGAATGGCACTTAGAAGTGACAAAACATTCATTTTATCAAAAATCAAGTATCTGTTGTTAAAAATTATTTTGTTAAAATCAACTTTCTCATTATAAACCTTCAGTGATTTCCAAGTCTCATAAAATTATGAATTTGAACTTTTTGATGTGGTCTTCAAAGCTCTTATGACCAGGACAGTGCCCAGCTGTTAAGCTTTCTCTTCCTTTTCTATAATTTACATGGCAGTCACATCAAAACTCTCACACTGCACCAAAATATTCTATGATTTCTTATCAGTGTCTCTGTACTTGAGAGCAGCAGACACTGCACTGTTCCAAATCATGGCTCCCTCCCTCTAACAGCAGCCATGGTAAAGTCCACCCAAATGCTATGCTCTTGTAAGTCCTTCCACTGCATGTAAACCTGTCTCTGTCAGTCTCTGCCCCGCCCCCGCCGATGACATAACTCAGCCCTCTAACAAGCCTGACCACATGCCTCCCTGTTACCTAACTCCATGCCATCTCTCCTTACATCCGCAGGCCTTCTGATCTGATGGGGGCATCATACCAGTTTTTATACCCTGCTTAAAACATACTATTTATTGCCAGGGATTTAGCTCAGTGTTTCCAGCACCTGCCTCAGAAGCACAAGGTCCCATGTTCAGTATCTGTTACCATAAAAAGAAAAAGAAAAGAAAGTAAGCTACATGACACTATTTACTGAATTTTAGAATCCAGCCATTAGGTAACTCTGACCTCCATTTCTCTGATAACCTGGTTCCCCACCTTCACACGCACTTCTTAGCTCTTCCTCCACACCAGAAACTCCAATCCATGACAAACCTTCGCCACAGGCAGCGAGACTCTTAGGCATTTTGGGTTCAAAATCACTTTTTCTGAGTTGGTGTTTCTATGAGCTGGCAGTAAATCAGACAACTTTAATTTTTTGAATCCTTGATCTCTGATATGGCTATAAAATAAAGTAGGTATCCTAGTCACAGGGAGATAGTTGTAAGGATAAAAGAACAGCCCATAGGACAACATGACAAGTTTGTTAGCCCAAGTGTTTGATGTACAGAAATTTCAGTTATTATTGCCCAGCAGTTACTGGAACACTGATTACTGTAGTTCTTCTCTGGACATGTCCGTGTTTCTACCTATCTCTGATAGAGCGAATCACAGCACTGCACAGCGGGTCTACATAACCCCCCAGGCCTGTCACTGTGCGGTGGACATGGCACACACTGTGTACGGCGACTGTGTGTGACTCAAACCCTGGAGCCTCCTCTTGGCACCTGCAGCTAAGCTCTGCTTTTCTCCTCCTTATTGCATCCAGGGTAAATAACTGCTTGTTTATGTGGCTTCAAAAAATTTTATTAGAATGCCTCGTTTGTTGTATTATGTTAGTTTTATATTTTCTAACAGAAAATTTGCACTGGATTGTTAGCATTTTCCTCAGAATGACAAATATAATTGAGAAAATACAAACACATGACTTTTCTTTAGATCTCCAGAAAATTTTTAATTTTTTTTTCTTTGCATTACCGGGGATTGAACTCAGGTCCTCATGCTTGCAAAGCAGGCAGAGTACCACTTGAACTAAATCTCTAGCCCCTTTACGATGCTATTTTATATTTGAGGTGCTCATTTCCTTTCACATTTAAGGTGTATTAAGAATGTTAGGGCCTGGGATTTACCTCAAGTGGTAGCACAAACTTGTACGTTGGAAACCCAAGGGCCCAAGCTTGATCCCTGACACTGAAGGGCGGGGAGAATGGTCACCTCTCAGTGTGGGAACTCCTTGGTGGAAACAGGTTCACTCTACCATTCATGAGAAGATGTCTGAAGAGAAACACACAAGGATAAGGAGATGTATCTACTTTGCCATCACCTTATGTTCTGGATGTGTGCAGGAGGCAAGATACTAGAACATTATGACTGCAGTACAGTTCTAAAACCAGAATATCAGTAGGGATTTTGGCTTAAATCTTCAATATCTCTGAAATATACACTGTTCACAACAGGGCCTCTCCATGATACTTGTGTACTAAGAGCATATGGGAAAATAGTCCTAAGCAAAATTGAAAACAAAGTTTTATCTGCTAAAGATTACAGCCACATAGTTGTATGAGATTTCCACTCTGTGTGACAATTATCTTTTCTCTTGTTGCTTTCAAAACTCTCATCTTTGATTTGTCTTGGTTGAGCTCTGTATGCAGACCTCTATTATAGGAGACCTTTATTATATATTTTTCAAATACTTATGAGTCATATACTTAAATATCTCTCTCTCCGTCTGTCTGTCTCAATATGGCAAGTTTGCAGCCATTATTATCATTGGCATTATCATTATCATTGAGACAGTGTTTTGTTATGCAGTTCAGGCTGGCCTCAAACTCAAAGCAATCATCTTGCCTCAGCCTCCTGAGTGCTGGGGTTACAGGTGAGTGTCACCACACCTGGCCTAGTCATTATTTCTCTAAACAAGCTCTCTTGCTCATGCAAGTGCTCCCTACTCCTCCCTATTCCCTTCCAGTCCTCCTACAATACATACATTCTCTTGAATGATATTCCACAATTCCTAAAGGTTTCATTTTTTTCCTTTCTGACTTGATAATTCTAGTGACTTGTCTTCAAATTCATAATTTATTCTTCTGTTTTATCAAATCTATTAAGGCTTTCTGTCATATTTTAAATTTTGTTCACTATAGTCTTTAGCTTTAGAAATTTTCCCCCACATTTAATAGCATAGAGTGGTTATATAAATTGGTGGGATTCATTTTGGCAGACTTATACATACACATACTTTAATACTTCCCACCATTTACTTTCTTTTTCCACCTGTTTCTTTACTTCTCAGTGGTGGAGTTTCAAGGTATACATATTTTGATCATACTTTTCAGTGATTACTATTATTTTGTTAACTTCTCAGTTCCTACATTGTTTCCTTTTTTTTTTTTTTTTTTTTTTGAGACAGGATCTCACTTTGTAGTTCAGGCTGGCCCTGAGCTCACTATGTAGCCCAGGTAAGCCTCAAACTCAGCAGTTCTCCTGCCTCTGCCTCCCGAGTTCTGGAATTACAGGTGTGAGCCACCATGCCCAGCACTGTGGTATGTGGTACTGCCTGGTATTGTTGTATGTGGTTACCAGGGATCTTGCACTTGCTAGGCAGGTGCCAGAACCACTGAGCTAAATCTCTAGCCCAAGATCTTCACTTTTGTAGAGTTACTGAGAACTATTGTGTTCTTTTGCTGGCATCATGTTTTCTTGAATTGTTCATGTTTCTTCTGGTTTGTTTTGTTGTCTTAATATCTGACTGGTTTTGGAAGAAGATTACCTTCACTGTTCAGCCTGGCTGTCTCAGACCATTGCTATGGATCATCCATCGTACCTCTTTTATTCCCTTTTGAGAGGTTATGTTTAAGATTTATACCTTCTCTCCAGCCTGCAAGCTGGGTGACAGTCCGAGAACATTCCCTGTGTTATTTCCTAAGCTAGCCGCCTGAAACGATGGATCTCATGCATCTTCTCTGAATCCCACAGAGTCAAGCCAAGGCACTGCATGTGCTGAAGAGCTGCCTTATCCTTTCCATCTGAGGAAAGTGTGCGGTGGAAGATTGGGAGCACCATGGGCCACCTAGGTGGGTCCTCTTGCAAGGTTTCCTGACAGCTCTTCCCGACACAAGTGCACAAAGTGGTAAGGCACAAATGGGGCTCTTCGCTGAATCCTGAATAGGATATACTTCAGCATAAACCACCACTGCAACTATCAGATGCTTGGCTACAATATAACTGAAGAACAATCCCATGATCCTTTCCAAAACTATCAAGACTTTCGAACCAGCAGGAGAAAGCTTCAGGGGGTGACTAAAATATGAACTGACCCAAATGGAATATTTCTTTGCTGCTTCCAGTAACACATACATATTCTAATATGACTACAGACTGGAAATGTTTCATGTGCCCTTATGGACTAGTTTAATCGTGTGCCTGGAGAAGAGAGGGTATTCTGACTCACTGGCAGCTTTCAATAGACTCACCCCTCCTAGGAACACCTGCTTGTGTTGATTAAATTTTAATAGAACTTTTTTGAACAACATGCGTTCAGGAGAGAGGCAATTGGTATCAGCTTTTCTAATTTGATTATTAATATGAACTCAGAATATATTAACACAAGAAAAAGTCTTTCCTCCCTCTGAGTCCTTATCTTAGAATATAAAATTATATTGGCAAAATGTTACACTACCTTATTTATATTCTAACCTCCACAGCATTGTTGCCAAGGTAAGTTTTCTAATCTTAAAGACCCATGGGATTCTGGTGTCTTTGAAAGAGGATGTCTCTCCAGACTGACGCTGGAGTTCATGCATGCCGCCTCACTAGTGTGAAGCGTGCTAATCCACAATGTGGATGGCTTGGCTGGCTACAGCTTCACCTTTACCCTGCATACAAGAAAATATTGAATAAGTGAATGTAAATAAAAATATCTGAACAAGAAAGAGCCTGTTCAAACACCATCAGGTTCTATGGGAGCCCAATTTGCTCATACTAAAATCACATGCTACCTATAAAGTAACCAATCATTGAACTGATCTCCCAAACACCATTATTTAGTTATGTAACCCAAAACCAAGAAAAACGACCTATCTTCTAAGACAACCTCTCAGATTTAAAATTCCTCCTCATTGATATTTACACTCACTTCTTATATGCCCTTTTATTCATTCCAAGATAAAAGCTGGTGAATTTGCCTGCCTGTTTTTTTCTTTTCCATTCAAGTGTCCTTGAATTTTACTTCACTGATTTTAACTGCACCAGGTTAGAATTTTAAAAGTTAAAGGCAAAATCTGATGCCAACCTCTGTTCCAATTCTTGGAGGACGAAAGTGGGAAAGGCACAGCCTAAAACAGAAAGGTAAGAAAGGAAACTACTGATCACTTTCAGATTTCTGTTTCTCTTCTGGCTCTGGACTGAGTTTTATGCTTACTTACATTTGTCTTCTGCGGTATCAGCATATACATGTGTTGCCTTCTTCATTTACAGTCTCAGTATACAAGGTGAATTATTAAAGATCCCTAAAGAACTATTTTTGGTAATTTACTGGCACTACTAGCTCTCTGTTTTTGCCATGTGTTTAAGCATTTAAAGGCCAGACAGAGACAAGGGGTTAATATCAAAGTCATATAGATAAGACTCTGGGGCCTACAGATACTCTCTGTCTTCTCACACATAAAATGGTTTTAATAGTGTCTATCTTGTAGTATGTGCTTAGTAAACATTATCATGTGTTAATTGAGGGAGCCCAAATTTACTGCAATTTTATGACTTTTAAGTCTGTACCCAGTAACGCTCTCAGTCTCTCTTCCTATCTTCTCTGCTACTGCCCTCTGAAGTGCTTTCACTGAAGAAAGAACTGCCCTCAGGATGCTCCTTTTCCTCCACACTTAACTTTCTGCCAACATTCTGCAGCTTTCCACTGTTAGCTTCCCAGCTTTGGCACCTCTTCTGAGCTTCCCAACAACAGTTCTAGCCACCTAGGAGATAACTCTTCATTATTTTCATGTTCTCCAAGGTCAATATGGCTGATCCAAAATTCATGACCATCTTCTATACTTTGGGAGAAATGAAGATCTCCACTGTTTAGCAAAGCATATGCTAGTGGAACATGCAATGCAAAGGTTAACAGAATACCATCATGGATCTCATCCTACTTTAATACACATCTGGAACTAAACTCCTCCATAACCTCTGTTGTACATGGTACTAATACTCAACAGTACTGGCCAGCATGGCCAAGTCATGATTGGAGTCCCCATAAAATTTTTTTGAGTAATTCCAAATTTTATTGGGTTTTTTATTCAGAACACTTTTTCCTCCCTTCTGAGCCATATTTAACTTGGCATTCTTGGAAAAAGCTGAGGGCTATACCATACTTCAAAATCAACTGTAAAGGGTAATCAAGCCCTGCTATCCATTACACTGACTGGTATTTCGATAGCACTCAAAAGGCAAGATAAAATACATGTTGAACAATAATTCCCCCCACCAAGTTTCAATATTTTAAAAATAACTACTGGTCTTTTACTATTAGAACATTATCTTTTTTCTCCTTGGTAGAGATAGTTAAGCTGTGAAAACTGAGGATTTAACAGAATGACACCTCAATATTAGGTGGGAAATCTTGTTATGTTAAAAATTCAAAACTCTGCCAGGTGTGGTGGCTCACGTCTGTCATACCAGCACTTGGGAGGCAGAGACAGGAGGACTGCTGAGTTCCAGGCTTGCCTGGGCTACATAGTGAGCTCAGGGCCAGCCTGAACTACAAAGCAAGACCCTGTCTCAAAAAAAAAAAAATTCAAAACTCCATGGCTTTCTCTGTGTTTCCCCATTGACACATGTAACAGATTACAGAGCCTAAAACAACAATCTTGACAGAGGTGGCTCCACTTTACATTAAGCACAGTGCCCTTCAGTCAGATAAGACCTTCTATTACATCAAGTCTGTCACAAATATGACAATTTGCTCTGGCGATCTCAATCCACTGAACATCCTTTGTGCAATGAAGATGTCCCTTGAGGACTGTAACATACTTGCAATGCTGACCTGGAATGAGGATATCCCTTTTTCCAAAAGTCTCCAAAAGGTCTCCAAAGTATGGCGCAAGTTTGGTCAATGTCTATTTATTTCCACCTTACAAGGAAAACTTCCATCAGCTGGCAGGTAAAATAAGATTTAATGTTGTATCTATCACCTGGCATTGAAATGGTCCCTTCTAACAATACATTCACCCACTTACCCAGACAAGCCGTTCATCACCTGCATGCCTGCATGCAGCAGGAACCAGCAAAATCCCCAGAGTTGGTATAAACAAAGGCCAGCCATTTATAACCTAGTCCTCTTCCTTTACCAGAAGAGTACAGAAACAAAAGAAAGCAGTTGGCTATATTTTGGCCAGTTACAATCAAGTCATGCATCATGTAAAACTATCTGGATCTTGACTTTGGCACTTCCACAGTGTCCTTTAGATAGTATTTTTCCTTATTCAGCAGACCTCATCACTACACTCTCCAATATTTCATAGACGTTTCCATCAAACTTGGCTGCAAATCAATTCTCAATGTCTGATTGTTTTTTCTCATTTTGGTGGCGCTTCTTACACTCTCTTGTTTCATTCTCTTGTTTCCATGAGTTTTGCTTTTCTATTCTTATGCACTTTCCAGTTTTCACTTATTTGGCCTAGATTTGATCAGATCTGTAAGTTTCCTGAAAACAAAATTTCTGCCAGAGAGAAGAGGAATTTTAAAGGTTGGGTGCTAAGCATGTACAAACCTGCTCCAATGAAGAGCCATAACAAACCCAGTGGGGAAACTAACATCAAGAGAGAAAGTAGTGGGCCGGAGGGTTAGCTCAGTGGTTCCGGTGCCTGCCTTGCAAGCGCAAAGACCTGAGTTCAATCCCCGGTAACCACATATAATGCTGGGCGTGGTGGCTCACGCCTGTAATCCCAGCACTCGGGAGGCAGAGACAGGAGGATTGCTGAGTTCGCGGCGGCTTGCCTGGGCACCATAGTGAGCTCAGGGCCAGCCTGAA
>PVIC010035245.1:0-19144 GCA_004025085.1 Thryonomys swinderianus | reverse complement strand
GTGAAAATGTACTTGTGTTTTTTTCACTGCAGAGGTGATCGATTATGACAAGTTTTACACATTAGTGCAAGAATTCTTTGATATAGAACTGAAGAGTCAAGATGTGAAGTGCTTTTACAGGAAACTCTGCAAGAACCCTGATGCACCTATAGATTGGTGTGAGGTAATAATTTTTCATATTTATAATGTGAAATTTAGATATTATTTGTCTTTGTTCAGAATAAATAAATAAATAAGTGCTATTCCCACAGGATCAAATCCACAAAGTGTATGTGACATGACCAAACTCTTCTAACCATTAAGACATGGCCACTTTCCACAAAATAAAGTGGACAAACAAGATAGCTATTGTTAAATATATTATTGGTGAGTAGTTCTTAAGTATTTTTAGGTCAGCCTGCTAATTGAAAGAAGTGTAAGTGCCATTAACAGCAAGTAAGATGTTAACAAACTTCATTACATTCTGAATGAAAAAATTTATCTTCAATACTATCAATACATACAAATTTTAGTGCATTCAACTCCTTAATATAAAAGAAAGAAGAGGCTGTGATCGATCATCTCTGTTATTCATTGAGCTGTTACCTGATTGGTGCAATAGTGACTCAAAAAACTATACAACACTGACAGTAATAAAATAATTTTTTAAATTATCTAGTTCTTTTTAAAAGGTCAGTAGAGGGCCGGAGATTTAGTTCAGTGGTTCCAGTGCCTACCTAGCAAGTGCAAGGGCACTGGTTCATCCCCAGTGACCACATACAACAATACTGGGTGTGGAGACTCACGCCCACCAGCAATCAGTACCACATGCCACAGTGCTGGACGTGGAGGCTCATGCCTGTAATCCTAGCACTCTAGGGGCAAAGGCAGGAGGATTGCTGAGTTTGAGGCTTGCCTCGGCTACATAGTGAGCTGAGGGCCAGCCTGAACTACAAAGCGAGACCCTGTCTCAAAAAAAAAAAGAAAAGGCCAGAGATTTAGCTCAGTGGTTCCACCACCTGCCTAGCAAGTGCAAGGTCCCTGGTTTGATCCCGGTAACCATATACAGTGATATGATATTGGGCGTGGTGACTCATGCCCACCAGCAGTCAATACCACACCACACAATGCTACACATGATGGCTCACACCTGTAATCCCTGCACTTGGGAGGCAGAGGCTGGAGGATTGCTGAGTTCAAGGCTTGCCTGGGCTACATAGTAAGCGAGACCCTGTCTCAAAAAATAAAATAAATAAATAAAACAAATTTAAAAATAAAAAATTAATTAAATTAAATATAAAAATTAAAATATATAAATACATAATATATAATATATACTATGTGTGTGTGTGTGTGTGTGTATGTGTATAATTGACTCATTGAAAGTCACACAGAAAGTTGATTTTCATTTTGGAGCTAAGATTTTCTATTTAGCTAGTAATTCCATGTGATATTACCCTGTTTCATTCCATGGCTTCCTATAAATCATATGCAAGTTTAATAGAAAAACTGACACACTTTACTTATATGAAGAGTCCACTGAAGCTTAAGAAAATTATTCAAGGAGGTTCTTCTATTCTGACAATTTTTCCTCACAATCTGTGCCAGTACTCCTAAGAGGCTTTGCTATTTCAAGCCATGCAACCTAACCTTTCTGACTTCAGATCTGTCATCTATAAAATGGAAATTCAGGGCTAAAAGACTTTCATCCCAGTACCCTTTTCTTTAAAAATAATACTTAGCAGCTAATATTAACCTATCAGGTAACTTGAACTAGATTTATTCTTTATACTCAGGCACAGATTTACAACTACGATTCCAAACATAAATCTTTTAGTTATAGCAGTGGCACAGAAGTTGCCCTTTCTTCTCCTAGGTTTTGAATGCAAACACGCACGGAGAATGTGAGATTCACAGAGTAATTAAATCTTAGAACTCAACCAAAATATGGCCTAGACCTACCCTTTACCTTCTGAGAAAAATTAGATGTAAATACAACTAAGGAAACATGAGTTCCCTGTCTATAGAGCTAATCAGGGGGAAAGTCCGGTTTGTTCATGATCTGCTTTTCCTAAAACACCATGATAGGCTGTGTTTCCAGCTGATAACTCATAAACAGTTTTTGGTAGGAGTCCATCACAAATTAATTCAAAGTAGACTCATACACCACCATATGGGCTGCTTAAAATGTATTCCCCCCAAAGTGAATTTAAAATGAATTATTACATAGCTAAAATTATATTTGCTAACCTCAAAAATGTTAAAAAATGTTCCAGAGTAGGGTAAAAAATCAGTTGCATACAGGTTTTTATTTTCTTCTACCTGTTTTTCATTTTCTCCATATGTTTTATAATGAACATATGTTTCTTATATAATCAAAATAAAATGTAATTTAAAAAGTGAATCACCTTACTATATAGTTCTGAAAGCTAAAAGAAAGGATTTTCAAAGTTTTTTACTACAAAGGATCAATAAATATTTTAGGACATAATTATGTTTAGCCTGATTTAAACATTATGCACTTTATAGCTATTGAACATTAATTCCATGCTATCCCATTAATATGTGTAACTTTTATGTTGTACATACTTATGTGTATTTGATATTTATAATTTTTGTGTATCAGTTAAGTTTTTTAAAGATGAAAGAGCTACAGAGATTACAGAAGTTATTTAAAGCGTGGACCAAGCCCTATACATAGCATACTTCAAAGAAAATTAGTATTTCATTAGTCATATTAGATCTAATGCTCATAAAATATACCATGTCGGGCTGGAGATTTAGCTCAGTGGTTCCAGAGCCTGCCTCGCAAACTCAAGGTCCTGAGTTTGATCCCTGGTAACCACATATAATGCTGGGCGTGGAGACACGCCCACCAACAATCAACACCGCATACTACAATGCCGGGCGTGGTGGGTCACGCCTGTAATTCCAGCACTTGGGAGGCAGAGACAGGAGGATAGTTAAATTCACGGCAGTTTTCCTGGGCTACATAGTGAGCTGAGGGCCAGCCCAAACTACAAAGCAAGACCCTGTCTCAAAAAAAAAAAAAAAGGGCCAGAGGGTTAGCTCAGTGGTTCCGGCGCCTGCCTCGCAAGTGCAAGGTCCTGAGTTCGATCCCCGGTAACCACATATAATGCTGGGAGTGGAGACACGCCCACCAACAATCAACACCGCATACTACAATGCCGGATGTGGTGGCTCACCCCTGTAATCCCAGCACTTGGGAGGCAGGGACAGGAGGATTGCTGAGTTCGCGGCGGCTTGCCTGGGCATCACAGTGAGCTCAGGGCCAGCCTGAACTACAAAGCGAGACCCTGTCTCAAAAAAAAACAAAACAAAACACCATGTCATGAGTACAACTGTTGTACTAAAATTTTAAGACATTGAAAAAGGAACTTGAAAGCCTCAAGGCTACAGCACATCATAGGAAAAGGAACTGTTTTCTGCTCTTTAACATTATTTGCCTGAAATATTTCCTTTCAATGCATATAACTTCTGCTCTAATCTAAAGTTTAGATGGTACAATAACTTACAATTTCAATAAATTTTAATGATTTATCACTTTTACTTTTCTTTGGAAGTTACTGTGGGCTGATGTTATAGTCTGGTGTTACAAGGAAAAGTAGCAAAATTTATCCTTTCTGTAAAGGATCTCTGCATAGTAGGACCTACCTACAAGTAGATACAACTATAAAATATCTATTTAAGGGCTGGATGATTAGCTCAGTGGTTCCGGCGCCTGCCTCGAAAGCGCAAGGTCCTGAGTTCGATCCCCGGAAACCACATACAATGCTGGGCGTGGAGACTCACGCCCACCAGCCATCAATACCACATACCACAGTGCCAGGTGTGGTGGCTCACACCTGTGGTCCCAGCACTCGGGAGGCAGAGACAGGAGGATTGCTGAGTTCAAGGCTTGCCTGGGCTACATAGTGGGCTCAGAGCCAGCCCAAACTACAGAGCGAGACCCTGTCTCAAAAAAAAAAAAAAAAACTAATAATGTGCATGAGTGGCAGCAGCAGAAGTGCTTAGTAGACAGTTTTGAACAGCAAGAAGGACACCTGAGCTCTGGTTTCTGTACTATCCTTGGAAAAACGAGGAATTATAATTCCTCAAATGGTGATGTTGGTTAAGCTCTTGTACAGCACTTGGTGCACTTTTTAATCTTCTGCTTACTAAGTAATCTAATCACTCACTTCCTTTTTCAATCCTGAACAATACTGTGTCAGGTATTTAGTTATTATTATTATTGTCTATACTTATTTGCCAGAGAAAGTGCAAACACACAGAAATAACTTTCTTGAGATTGTACAATTAGCTGATAATAGATACAGAATTTGGAGCCATTTCTAAGTCCAGTAGCATCTGATACTGACTCCCATGGGATATTGCTCCTGGATCCCTCCTCACACTGTTCTCAGGTGCTTAAAAGATGCATGACCATTGTATCTATAACAACTCTATGAAAATTATGAGTCAGGCTAAATGGGTATAAACTCCTTTCTGAAGTTAGGTATCAAAGAACATATTTCACTGTCTCAAATCAGACAAGAGCACAATGGTGTGGAGTTCTCCCACCCCTGAAACATGCTGGAATTCATTAGCAAAAAAAGCGAAGAGTCATTTCACATGATTATCAGAAAATTACATATCACATTATTATCTCAGGCTAAATTGGCTGTTGAACATGTTCAGTTTAAAAATTTTTATGTTATAATAAGTAGTGTTTATAAAATGAGAAGTGATAGAATTCTAAAGGTGGCTTCTCTTCCCAAAGTTCTTGTCTCCTGGTTATTCAAATACTAATCTTAATAGTGCTGTGAAATGACTTAGCAAGTGGAATAAAGAAATACATTAGCTGAAGTTAATATACAGAGATTATCTTACATTCAGTGGACCCAAAATAAACATATGAGTTCCTAAAAATAAAATAGGAGGGGAAAAGAAAGATTCTAATCAGGAAAGAGACTTGAAACTCCATTACTGTTTCTGAGATGTTGAACTCATGTACGAGGCCTGAAGAGCGGCCTCTGGGAGCTGGACAGTTCCAGCTGACAGCTGGCAAGGAAACAGGCCTCATGGTAGCAACTTGAATGAACCTGGAAGCCAGCTCTTCCTCCCTGCCTGAAGCCTCTAGTAATAGAAACATGTGTCTATTAACCCTGATTTTAGCCTGATGATGTTCATCTAGCACTTATAACCTGTGGAACTGTGAGCTAAGTACCAACTATTAAGTCATTACGTTTGTTGTCACTGGTTTTGACAGCAATAGAAAAACAAAACAGAGGAAAAGATGTCAAAGTTAAAAAAAGATATGGTATGCTGTTAGAACCAACAGAAAAAAAATATGATTTTAAAGAAGCCAATGTGGGGGTGGGTAGGGGTATGGGTAAAAATGATCATTACCTCGTGTCATATACTGGTATAAATTCCCCAATGTTGAGTGTGATTGTGAGCTGCATATAAAATGTATGGATAAAGAATTAAATTTCTTTTAAAAAAGGAAGCCAAGATCAACAGCATTGTAAGGAAGTTCAACACTCAGAGAAGGAAACAGCAAGAAAAATACAAGGATTATTATTCGTGTGGTGATAGACTCTGGGAGGTTATTGTATTCTTGTATTTATAATGGCAGAGATCTGAACACATCTGAATGTTGAAAAGTCAGTAAAAAGAGTTGAAGATGCTGAGGAAAGGCAAAGGAGAAAAAAATTGGAAGAGATAAAAGGGGATGAGACAAAAAGTACTGGAAGCCAGATTAGCCTTGGAAAGGGAAATGTCTTATTTACTTTCTCGTTCTAGAGACAATACACCCAATGCTCAAAGTTAAAGGAGGAAAAGTTTATTTCAGTTTAAGGCTTGTAGAGGTTTAGTCTATAGTAGGCCGAACAGGGTGGCATGGCAGAGGAGAAACAGTCCATGGTAGGCAGGGAGGCAGCCAGCAGCCAGAGTAGTGAACAGCAGCAGCATGCCTTTCTTCTTTGTGTCCATTTATATTATATCCAGGTACACATCTACTAATTGGTACCACCCATACCCAGGGTAGGCTCCGTTATCACACCATCAGTCCCAGCATCAGGCCCATAATCCACATTTTCAACCATCTTCGAAATTCCCACCTATGACCGTATGAGGCTTGGGGAGAACATGTAGATAGTAGCCATAACATCTCTTTAAAAGAGCAGGGCAAACAGTATGGATCCAAAGCCAGGTCAGTGTGTTAGCAGGGGGAAAGATCTGAGAACTCTCCTGTCTAGTGGCTTCTATGGTCAACAGCAGGAGTAGGTGACGTCAGCTACTGAGAATGGCCAGGAGGTGGAGTTGTGTCTAGTCAGAGGGAAGAACATTGTAGAATTGAATTCTTTTCCACTGAATAAAATTCTTTTCTCACCTAGAGAAACGAGACAGTGGTCAGGAGGTACTAAAGACAGAGGGCTGGGGTTCAACTTTGGCCCCATATGTTGGGTGTGGAGATTTCTCTGTGTCTCATCAGCCACAGCGGCGTGGATGCAAGTAACAAGTGAATGTCTTGTCACCCTTTCAGACTGAGGAGGTTCCCTCAAGACTTGAACAGCCCAAAGAAAGATGCAGAGCCATAAGTGCTTAGCCTCCGTCCACCTGTTTAGCCCTCCTGCAGCCCTCAGCTACTGTACATTCACAGTAGTTCTTACCTGCTAGCCAGTCCTGAGTCTCACACCAGTCCCCGGCCACTAAATCCCCCTGCCACCTAGTCCTCATGGCGGTCTACATTTATACACACCAAAATGCACAACAGCGGCCATGTGCCAGTAACAGTCTCCGTTATGGAAGTCATTTATACTCACTGGCATCAACCTCAGCTACAGAAGTTCTTTACATTCAGGTATCTGGAGAGGCACCTGTGCTGCAGTTCTGTTGGCATGGAACTCACTACCTCCCAGATCCCCTTCTCCCCACAGCCTGAACCAAAGGACCATCTTGCGCTTTTCCCTACAGTAACTATCACCAGACCAAAGCAATGCTGCAAAGAGATGAAGGATGGGGAAATGTGAGACTACAGCGACACTGCAAAACCTAATCAGAATAAGAAAGGCAGGGAGGCTGCAGGGAATGGGTGGATTTGGATAGGTATAACACTGATATAAAACTGTCCTTCTTGAGTCTAACTGGCTGTAGAAGTCATATACTCTTTCCTAGAGGTTCATTTTATTATCAGTTTATCCCAGAACCCAACTCATGAGTCTTCATTACTAAATAAAGACTTTCAATCCCCAAGTGGGCTTGTGATTTTAAAGTACTACCATTAAAATGAATTTTTTTTCCCCTACTCTGGGCTGGGAATTGAAGCTAGGAATTCACACATCATAGACATGTGCTCTACCACCGAGCTACACCCTAGCCAGCCACTTTTTTGTTGTTGTTTGTTTGTTTGTTTGTTTTTGAGACAGGGTCTCGCTTTGTAGTTCAGCCTGGCCCTGAGCTCACTATGTAGCCCAGGCAAGCCTCCAACTCAGCAATCCTCCTGTCTCTGCCTCCCGAGTGCTGGGATTACAGGCGTGAGCCACCATGCCCAGCACTGTGGTATGTGGTATTGATTGCGGGTGGATGTGAGTCACCATGCCCAGCATTGTATGTGGTTACCAGGATGGAACTCAGGACCTTGTGCTTGCGAGGCAGGCACTGGAACCACTGAGCTAACTCTCTGGCCCCAGCCACTTATTTTTAATAATAGTTACTATGTGCCAAATGCAGTGTAAAATGCTTTACATGAATAATTTCATGTAAACCTCATTTCAAAAATAAAATTTAGAAATTCATCTTTTTATTCTAGTGAGGAAATGGGAAGTTGTAAAGGTGAAGCTATTTGTCTGGCTTCTGAGTCTCAGATAGTTGGAGAGGCTCAATTTAGATACCATTGACTACCTCGCCCAGGCCCTTCCCAGGGCTGTATCATGGGTTCTAATAAGAGAGAGTTTAGGTGCAGATCACTGCGTGACTATTAGCTGGATAGTGTGTCAGTGACAAAGATGACAAAGACGTCACAGTGACAAAGGGTCCCTGTCCACTCTAACACAGATTGGTTAAAAGCACCCCCCCCATCTTTCAGAGAGAATTAGATGTTAGTTAAACTCAGAGGTTTTGTACCCAAGAAAAATGAATAGTTATTTCTGAAAAAGAAATAACAAGTGAGCTCAGCTTTTATTGAGTGCTGGTTTTGCTGGTAAGAAGACAGAAAAATGTTACAGTGGTAGTTTTGATGATCCTGATTTTCCCAGTTTTCCTACGTTGGGAGGTTTTGGTGTGAGAGTGTAAAAGAAGTAGTGACATCTATGAGCCAACTAATGAAAGGACATGTTAAAGTATAATGTTGTCATTTTTTAGCTGAGAATTAAATGGTATTAAATAAATTATAGGCTCACGCCTATAATCCCAGCACTCGGGAGGCAGAGACAGGAGGATTGCTGAGTTCGAGGCTTGCCTGGGCTCCATAGTGAGCTCAGGGCCAGCCTGAACTACAAAGCGAGACCCTGTCTCAAAAAATAAATAAATTAATAATAATAATAATAATAATAATAATAATAATAATAGGTTTTTGATTTATTTCCAATTGAGTCAGTCACTAGTTCCTTTAAACTCCCAAGTGTGTACCCTTATGTGTAGCTTGTTTCCAATGCAGCCTCTTGAATCCCATGCAGGACCAACTGAGTCAGGATCTGCACATTAGCAGGACTCTCAGGTGGTTGGTGCGGACACTGCTTTGAACCACTTCACACTTCTTTCCATTCATTCATTATGATATTGGCTAATCCAACTATATGAGGAATGTTAATGTATTGCTTATATAAGAATTCAATGATAGGAAATTACTAATTGAAAATCATTTTTTAAATTCTCAATTCTTTTTTGGTTTCACTCATTTATAGTAATTTTATTTCCAATAAGACAGTTCAAGAACAGTATTTTTGTTTGTTTGCTTTGGTTTCTTTTTTGATATGAGGTGTCACTCTGTGGGCCAGGCTGGCCTTGAACCCCTACTTCAGGTGATCCTCTTGCCACATTCTCCCCAGCAGCTGGGACTGTGGGTACAGTCCACCACTCTTGGCCTTCAGTTATTATAATTTTCAAATTCCTCAGTTTCAGATCATCAAAATTTGATACTTATTTACAGATAAATTATACTTTTCTTCAGGATATTCTACGATAGTAATTTATGCTCATGCACTGCCTAGAAATCAGGATTTAGAATCATTAAATAGAAAACAACTATACGGTCTTAAATTCCAAACATCCCTCTAACCAGGGTGACAAAATCAGGGCCAGAAAGATACGTGAAATATGGTCATGAAGAGTCATCTGAGCACGACAATACTCAGTGTTAGGCTTTCTAGTGGAGGTTCAGTCGGATGAAGGCTGACTTGATTTCCAGTAAGTGCCAGGTCCTAATGGAGCCCTCTGAGGAAGGACCCCAGCCTCGCACATCAGTTCTTCCACAGGAAAGAAAAATAAGTGACTCCTCAGCAATCATACACCATCAGTTTACTGTTTACCAAATATGTCAACCTGCTTCCTCTTGTATGAAGAATCATCAGGTATTAAACAGCAAAGTTGTGGCTGCCGATCTAAATTAGAATTTCATTTCAGCCAACATTAAAACCATGATGACTACTGCCATTTCCTATATATCACTCATGTTTATATGTGTTATTTGGAATTTCAGATCTTTGGATACTTCTCAGCTGAAGTGGATTCTCTTGCTTACCAGGGGGATAAAGAAAATATGGTTTTTCTTGTGTCACAGAAACAGCGAATTGCAACTTCAGGTGACATTTTTAATTTCTCTTTTAAATTAGTAGTAGCTTTCATATTTTTCCAGACACTTTCCATTTAATCACCTTGCCAGTGATTTACTTGTTCAATTCTTCATAAATGGGGGGGATTACAATTTCAGAAGAAATTGTGCCTGTGGATGAAATTGAAATATTACTGTTGCTCCGAGGAACACAAAAGAGCAAAAGTGGAGATGAAACACTTAATTTCCTGATAAGGCCCAGACTGCAATGGAACCTCTCTACCACACCATCTCAATAGTGCCTGCTTCAGTACCAGGCAGGATCCCATGTGTTGAATCCTTGGAATTAACCTTCGTGTTAGGACTTCCCATACTCTCACTTACCCTCAACTTTTTTGGACAGGATTTCCTACATCTCTGAAACTACTAGGGCTGGGGATTTAGCTCAAGTGGTACCACGCCTTCCTTGAAACCATTAATTTGGGCCAGTCCCAATGGTTGGGTTGTAGCCCAACCACAGCCCAGGCTCTGCCCATGTGAACTACCGTGGAAGAACAAAATAAAAGGGCCATCCTTGCTGCCACCCTGCTGAGCTGAGGCCATGCCAGAGCTCAGGAGAAGCATATTGTGGCATCCTGAGTTAAACTTTGAAAGCATTTTTCTGAAGAATAATTAGGTTCTGTAGTTCATTTTCCCTCCATCAGTGTGCATTAAGGTTTCCATTTTGGGCTGAGTACCTTTCCAAGTGCTTAGGACACAGCAATGACCAAAAAAAGAGGCATAAATCCCAGATCTCATGGAATTCAGTCTCACAGGAAGAGACAGACAACAAAAATATCAAGCAAGTGACACACAAAGTATGTGGGATGGCACCAAATGATGCAGGGGGGAAATCAAATTCAGTAATGAAGAAAAATCAAGCAGGAATTCAGGAAAGAAAAGTTGGTTTCGGGCTGGGAGTAGCAAGGTGCTCATGGAAGCCACCTCCTTCCATTTTATTTCTCTATAAAATGCACAAACTGCAGAACAGTCCTGATGACAGCACTGAAGTGATTTCATTTTTTTAGACTGAAAACCGCAGGTGATAGTGTGTTTGTATTCTATTGTAAACCACAATGGTGGTGACTCAGAGATGCCTAAGAGTTGTGAAAAAAGATCTCAGAGAGAGGACGTCAGAAGGTGGTCGGAAAACTCCTTTTTTGTGAAAAGTGCACAGCAAAGTCTGTGTGTGTGTGTGTGTGTGTGTGTGTGGTATGAGTGTATATCTTTATTGCTAAAAGTTTCAATAAATATTATACTATTGACAGGCAGTAGAAAACGGGATGTGATTAAGTGCATTGTCAAGATTCCTCAATTGGATTTACTGGTAACAGCTTCTCAGAAAGGATTAATAAGAGTCTTTAACAGCCAGGTAAGTCAAAATTTTGGGTTTTCTCTATCTTTCTTTCCTTCCTCACTCCTTTTCTCTCCCCCTTCTCCTGGCTTTTTTGACTATGCCTTATGCATGTTTCTGTTCCATGCCCGGCCACAAAACTCTTTTTAAACTAAAGACTAATGAGCACAGGGCCGGAGATTTAGCTCAGTGGTTCCAGTGCCTGCCTCACAGACTCAAGGTCCTGAGTTCGATCCTGGTTACCACAAACAACAATGCTGGGCGTGGTGAGTCACACCCACCAGCAATCAATACCACATACCACAGTGCCGGGTGTGGTGGCTCACGCCTGACATCCCAGCACTTGGGAGGCAGAGGCAGGAGGATTGCTGAGTTTGAGGTTTGCCTGGGCTACATAGTGAGCTCAGGGCCAGCCTGAACTACAAAGCAAGACCCTGTCTCAAAAAAAAAAAAAAAAAAAAAGACTAATGAGGACATTGCTGAGCTTGTGAAACTTCTATGATCTTTGTTTTCACTGGTGTGAGTTTGCAGTACATAAGTATATTCCTCACGGACAGTTGGTTCATGTACCTAACACATCCTCTTTTTTTCATCCTCTTCCCCTTTCCCTTCCTCCTCTCCATCTCTCAGTCCCCTGCCTTTTGAAAAGGGTTATCTCTTTATTTCCTGTCATCTATCTTTTATCCTGCACTTTGTATTTTAAATTTCTCATGTAAGAATCATGTGATATTTAAGCTCGTACATCTCATTTATTTCCCTTCACGTTATATTTTCTAGGTGCACCCGTTTTCCCACAAATGGCTCGGGCTTATAGTTTTTTATAGAGAAGGAATACCCCACTGTGTATTAATGTCTGGGACAGTTATTGGGATTTTAGTAACTGCATGTGGCACATTCCTCAGGGTGTCACATTAAACCCCATGGCATCATGATAACTACAAGATGAACCTAGACATTTTCTTGCATAAAATCAGAAGCACGCACAAACCAAGTGATGATAACAAAATCGTGTAATTAAAAGTCCTGTCAAGAACCTCAGATATGGTGTTGTTAAAATGGTTCCAATTCTGGCCACTCTATTTAACTAGGTACCATTTAAATAGGGACTTTAATAAACCACTTATATCTCTTCTTTCCCATCTGTACATTGAAGACAAACAGACCAGGCCTCTCTTCCTCAGAGGACTGTAGTAAAAATCAAATGAAATAATGAATGCAGAAGCACTTTATAAAAAATAAATTTCAATGTAAGTGCCAGGCATCGCTATTATCTATGACATTTCTTTACAGATCTTTAAATTTTGGACTTTTATTTTCAAAACACAAGATTTTAAGGAATGTATGATGATATAGCCTATATAACATTTCACTACAAAACTAAAAGGTGAATGTTTGGTGTTAAACATATTTTTAAAATTCTAATTAGTTCGTTTCCTACTAGTGACAAGCTTTATACAAGTAAAATAGGTTGAAACACCCATCACACGATTGAAGTTTCCACAATAATTTCCAACCCTTTAGAAACACTCCGCCCAAGGAATCTTTAGTTAGAGTGTCAGGAAAGGGACCGGCTGAGTCCCGGAGGTTGGGTACTGGTAGTTAGGGGTGCGAGCGTGGAGCCCGGCCCCAGGTTACCCAAGTGCAGCTGTGCGCGTGTCTCCATAACTGGCTTCCCGTCTGGAACCAGGAACCTCCAGCACGCTTCTGCTGCCCACAGAGGCTCCGCATCACTGTGGGCACCCAGTAAATGCCTTCAATTGCAACAATGAAGAAGTGATGTGAAAACAAAAGTGATTTTCCTCATTTAATATAAAAACTTTCCTGAACTCCTTTTTACTCAGCATATCATTTCCCATCTCATTTTTTACCTTTATTTCTTCAAAAACAGAAATAAGATGGTATCTAAAAAATAGGGTGAGGAAGGCCGGGCACGGTGGCTCATGCCTGTAATCCCAGCACTCGGGAGGCAGAGGCAGGAGGATCGCTGAGTTCGAGGCTTGCCTGGGCTACACAGTGAGCGCAGAGCCAGCCTAAACTACAAAGCGAGACCCTGTCTCAAAAAAAAAAAAAAAAAAAAGGGTGAGGAAGAAGATTGTGACCTGCAAGATGTAATAGTTGTTGGCTGTGTGAGTAAGTGTGGTGGCATTTCTCTATTTTTAGAGGTGCCACTCACACACACACACATAACTTATAGATGGACACGCACATGCTCACAAACACACCCTTCTACTTCATATAAGACAATGCAATTGGAGAGACAAGATTGCTTAAATTGGTTATTTTAAGATTTGATGCACCACAAATAAATAATACTTCGGATGTTACATGCCTAATGAATAAGATGACACATTGTGTGAGAAAAGTAATTTGGAAGTGTAGTTTGCAGGGATAATTTATTAAAATCTAGCTACTGATAACTAAATATATTTTAATAGGTTACTTAATTTAGGTTGTGTCTGAAGTAAAATTAATACAGTTAAATATTTTCTCAATGACATAGAATATAAATAAAATTTCTGCACAAAGGATAAATTTTAGAAACTCAGAAGATATTAAGGATTGTGCAAATTGATAGAAGGCCAGAGGACTCTAGGCAGGTGACTTCCACTAAAGGCAGATATTGAGAAGAAGAGGAACCCACTGGGTTTTTTTGTTCTTTTCCTTGCAGCATTTTCTTTCTCCCATCTTGAAACAAGTCTCTGCTTAGTGAAGCCTTTCAGATGAAAGTCTGTGGGTGGCCATCACACAGCTTTAATGCTTTCTCCAATCTGGAGTTTCTGTTTCACATCATCTTTTCCTTCTGGGAAGCCATTTACTAGATGCTTCCCAAGATAATCTGAGCATGCAAAAGAAATTAGGTCACTGAGATTCTTCACGTATTGCCTTCAACTTGGGAGAAGCTGCTTAGACCTACCAGCTCTCTGCTTAGAATGAATCTCTGACCCTCACCTAGCATAGTACAGTACCTGGGGAATAATATCTGCTCAACAGATAGCTCCTGAGAGAAAGAGGGTGTCTTCTGAATAGAACATTCTTGAAATCTCAAATATCTCTCTAGTGTAACAATGTTATATTTTTCTATGCTCCTCTATGTTCACGTTGATCTATTTAGCATTTTTTGAACTGTACTTATCATTGCTGTTAGTATTATTTTGCATTTCTCATTTTTGTTGTCAGGAGTTGCTCTGAACAACTAAAGAAGTTGAGGTAGTTTGGACAAAGAACCAATAAAAGTACTAGCAAAGTATAAGTTACTTAAAGCACAGTCACCAAGCTTAAGGACAAGCCATGGAGGTATAAATCTTCACTGCAAACTCTGTGCAGTATTACACAAAGACAAGTGTTTGATGGGTGGGAGAAACAGGAAACTCTTGGGAGGTAAAATGACCAGTGACATTAGACCAAGGAGAGAATGTCTCATCATAGTCAGCATCTTTATCTTTTCATCGTAGTACCAGCTAGTGTTCATTGTCCTTTTCCTTTATTCACAGATGAGAGTTCAGGTCAGCACCAATATCACAGTAAGTACATTTTAAAGTCTTCTAAGAAAATCAAACTGAGACTTTTGGTGAAGTTTCCTCCCCAATTAATCAAAATTTCAATGAAGTGCCTGGGTAGGCTCTGAGTATAAATCATTTAATAGATTGTAAATTTATGTTTATCAAGCAATTGCAAAGAACACCGAGGTATTTCTTCCTGGAGTTCAATTATCTGCAAAGAATTTCTAGGAAACAGGTTAACTTTCCTAGAAATTTTCTTGGAAAATTCAATTTAAGAATCTCTAAATTGGGCCAGAGATTTAGCTCAGTGGTTCCAGTACCTGCCTCGCAAGCGCAAGGTCCTGAGTTCAACCCCTGGCAACCACATACAATGCTGGGCGTGGTGGCTCACACCTGCAATCCCAGCACTCCCCTGTAATCCCAGCACTCGGGAGGCAGAGGCAGGAGGATTGCTGAGTTCAAGGCTTGCCTGGGCTACATAGTGAGCTCAGAGCCAACCAGAAGGACAAAGTGAGACCCTGTCTCAAAAAAAAAAAAGAATCTCTAAGTATTATAAGCACCCATAATTGAGGGATGTACAAAAGTAGACATAATCCAAATTATGAGACCAAGGAGGTACAAAAGGAATTCATTTCAGAATATTTCATTTTAAATTTGATAACATAAAAATTCAAGAACAATTTTGTAATTCATTTATGTCATTAATATGAACATTAACATTGGGCCAGAGGTAAAGCCATGGGGACTCATTTTCAGAATCCTGCACCGTTACTTGAGAGGCAAGGACATGTTTAGCTTTTTCACCCTGCGGTGAATGCATCCCCTGAACTACAGAGCAGGGTGCATGCTGCCTGGCAAAGAAATCTGGATTCTCCATAAACTTGGGAGCTTCCATTTCATAAACTGAACAAATCCATTTAAAATTCCTAACAGATGCAAGAGCAGATTCAGAATTGCTTGCTTGTAGCAGTTTCTGGCAAATTAGGCTCTCCTAAGTGGAAGCCATTGTTACTACCCACCTGTGTACATGGTTATTGTAGACTCTAACTGTGCCAACTTAGTGGCAAAGTACAGGACAAGCTCCGTGGCCTCTGTTTAACACTGACTACACAATCACTGGGCTTTCTTTTCTAACTAAAAGTGAGAGTGTGCAGTGGGGCCTGAGGAGACTTAATCACCACGTTGAACCTTGTCTCTGTGCCCATGAGAAGCACGTCATCTCCCACAAGTGACAAGGACAAAACTCTGCTGCTCTCCCAGCTGCCATGTGCATCCGGGAGCAGTGTCTATACTTGCTGAATCAGTCTCCAGCTGATGGTATTGAAAATCTCAGGATGCAGGTGAAATGGGGAGAGGGGAAGCTTCTCTGGTGCCACTGAAACGAGATGTATCACAAGGCTTCTCTGTCTAGGGGCCTTTTAATGTCGATAACTTACTCCCCAGTGCCTACCACCATGACATAAAAGGAATGTATTATAACCCCATTTGCTTTTCCAGCAGGATACCTCCTGGATTACTGGCTGTGATTACCTCTCCCAGCTGAAACGCATTGTGGCCACCACAGAAAGGACCATTGTTGTCTGGGATTATAAATCTCAAGAGAGCAGCCAGGTACTGTGCCTAATACTCCAAGGAAATGAAATTGTCTTTCTCTGCAGAGCTGGTGAGGGTGTGAGCAAACTGCTCTCTCCAGTGAGTGTCAGTCTGTTCACACAGAAAATGAGAGGATTTAACTAAGTAATCTTTTAGATGAAGCTCACCGTTAATATTCTCCAATGCAAATGGAATATTCTTCTGATGGATACACATTCATTTAGGGTTTTGCTTTGTTTTGAGAGGGACAGAGTAGTCCCTTTCTTTTTTATTAGTACTAATGTTTGCTATACATAATAATTAAACATCCATCCAGTGGGATTGGTACCTATATGCATCACATCTTAATCACGTGAGTATAATCTTTCTGGTTATGTGTGCATTATCAAGTTCAAATTCTTGCCCTCCTGTCTGGCTTTATTAAATAAGAAAATTACTAAAACGCCTGTCTGTCAAAAAATCCAATGAGACAGCCCTTTTATAACTCAGAGGTCACCAATAAACCAATCCAGCAATTCTTCAGGCTTTTCAGACATTTAAAAGTAAGGAACACGTTCCCTGAACCTCAAAACCACTCAGTCTTCAAGGACCTCGCGGGGAAGTGTGGCATGCAGTGTGACAGAACGTCACATTAGACTAAAAGAGAAGCTGGTGCAACGGGCTCGGAAAGAGGTGAGGTTGATGAGCAACGGGATTATAAAATAAAAGGCTTCCAAAAAAGGCTGACTTCGAAGGACAAGGGGGATTCAGAAATAATCTAATCTTTTTCTGAGGTTCATTTGTTCCTAATGGCTGAAAAACCAGACTTTTAGTGCAATTTGTCAACAGTGTTGTAACCAACTACTGATGCCGAATGATGTCAGAGACTGTCATCTGTTGCTTGTTGTACTTTATTACACAGTGCATCATCATCTCCTGGCATTTTACACTGAGCTTTGTGGTTCCTGAAGCCCTGAATTCCAATCAGGACTTTGACCATCACTTTCCCTTCACATTGTCCCGTCTTCACTGCTACTATATCAATCCCATGATCGCTGGCAACACTTATTAATTAGAGTAATGCAATAATGTGTTAAAACATTCCTCTGTTTCTAGGAAAACTACTTTGTCATAAAGCCCATGGAGCACTGCCTTCTGTGTGTGTGTGTGGTCCCTGTGCCCAACCAGCTGTGCCGAGAAGACATCCTCCTGGGGGACGATGGCGGTTTTGTGAGCAGATTCACAGTAAATAGTGATGACTTCAGACTAAAGCAAACAAAAATCAAAAAGAAATTGCAACATCAGATCCTAGACTCAAAGAACTTTAAAAGGTTAGGGTACTTTAGGGATGGTCCATGCCCTTGAATAATTATAGTCATTATTTATTTCATATCATATCTGATGGGAACAAGATGCCAGATTGTATGCTGGAGATTTGAGATTCAAATCTCAAATGAGAAACGTCTCTTGTCTCAAGGAATTTGTGGTGTAATAGGGAAGACAGACAGAAAACTTAGCAACTGAAATTCCTCTTTGAAAGTGCTATTGGCAAATAAAACCTCCATATACTTGAAAAGATTGAAGATTTAAATGTATTAAATCATGAAAAATCTATACATATGACTAGACAAGATTAGGAATAGGAAGACAATGTGAAGTGGGCATTCTGGTCCACTGTTGGTGGGAGAAGACTGAGTAAGATGAACCTTTCCAGAAAGCAATTGGGGAAGATACATCAAGCATATTCATAGACGTGCTTTAGGATCTGGGATCCCTGCATAAAAATACAAGTATGGTTATAACAACTCCATAGCTAATGGTAGATTATCTAGTGCCCAACAGTAAAAGAGTAATTAATTTAAATGATTAATCATTTACTTAAGTGAGTCAGATATACAAGTGTGTAATAAATTCTCTAAGTGAACATTTATATATTTTATAAATATGTCACACACACACATAATATATTTATAAATACAGCATATATTTCTTACCTGCCTCCTGAGCACAGTAGGGAGCACATCAGTGTCATAAAATAATTTTTTCTTTATGTTCCTGAAAATTATTTATGGTTTCAAGAATGTTCAAAAATCAGACTGTAACCATATTAAATAGTGCCATGTACCCATTAAATTATATTTTGAAATAGATTTAAAATGGAAAATGTTTATGGTATAGAAAATGTTTATGGTATAAGAAAAAACTACTGTGTGCACACAAATCCACTTTTATAAACATCCATATGCATTTTTAGAAAAAATATTCTATTTTATGTGTTTCTGTGTCTAATAAAATACCTCACTTTTTTTTTTTCATTCCTAGTGTTAAAAGGAAACTGCACAATGACTGGGTCATGAAAGTTAGATACGTTCCATCCCTGAACTGCTTTGGATCCTGCTCCCTTGACAGTGTTCACTCATTAGTTTTTGAATCCTTGAAGAGACTTGAGGACAATTTGTAAGTACAACCATCTATTATATTCATGAACATTATTCTGTGACTTTCAGAATTTTACAGGAAAGCCTTGGAAATTTTAAGGTGCTTTTCAGGAAAATCAGATGCTAAACATTAACTATTCCATTTGCTTGACAAGCTTAATTGGATCTTTAGGAGGAAATTGAAATCACTCATAAATATGTGAATATGCTGTGTCCTCTTCACACCAAATTTGTTCAGTTTTTGTTTATGCCTATAACCTACTGAAATAAATCAGTACAGCCCTATCCAGCTCTATTCCAAATATTGTTCTGTTCATCAAACTTTATCCTTCATTGTTTTGACTAGGTATGAATATGATCTGTGTGTAGAATAATCATTTTTATAGAAAGATGAATTTGAATAATATTTTAAGTCATTTTCAATCTGGTTAAATTTTTTTTTTTTGAGACAGGGTCTTGCTTTGTAGTTCAGGCTGGCCCTGAGCTCACT
>PVIC010035244.1:0-19147 GCA_004025085.1 Thryonomys swinderianus | reverse complement strand
GGGGGTTGTACCGCTCCCTTCTGAATGGAGGCCTTTGCTGAATTCAGCACTCTCGCTAGGGTTAGGGATAGGATTCGTGACAGTTGTATTGTCCTTTTGACTCTTCCTGTGTATTGGCCTTCACAAACTAGAGTGAGGATGAAGAATACTGTAACAACTGGAGTTAGCATTAGTTTTTTGAGCGTATACCCTTACATAGGGCTTCATGCAACAGGGAGATTTTTGGCTCAGGCCAAGGACTGGGAATTGTGTCTTTTTGGGAGAGATACACTTCTTTATTTTCCTTCCAAATATATGGTAATAGCCAGGATTATTTTCTTGATCAACAGGTTTGAAATGTCCTGTTGGTTATTCGTTAGGTTCCTGCAGTCTCTTGCCCTTGGGTTAGGCTGCTAGGCAGTATTCTGAAAAACACAAGTCCAAGATACGTTTTGGAGATTCCTGTGCATTTGTCATGCATTTGTCTTGTGAGTGGCACTGTTGGGTGGAAGAATATGCAGAGATTATCCTGGAGGTAGATTGGGGTTTGTGTGTTATGTTGAAAGGCGGTGTAGGGTTCAGATTGAGATCGAGAATGGTGCCACTGTGGATTTTCTTGCGTATTCAGCACCAGTTCACCAAGGAATTCTGAGAAGTATAGCTCAGATTATACTCAAAGGTAGGGAGATTGTACTTCTCCCACCAGAATGGAGGCATTTGCTGAACTCTGTATTGTGGCTATGGTTAGGGTTAAGATTCTTGAAAGTTGTTCTCTCATTTTGACTATTCCAGTGGATTTTGCTTCCCAATCTGTAGTGAGGATGAAGGGTACTGTCCATAGTGGTGTTAGCATTAGTGCGTTTTTCATAAACCCAGGTATAGGGCTTTATGTGTCAGGGAGATTGTTGGCTCAGGCCGAGGCCTGGGAGTTTTGACTCTTTTGGAGTTAAAATCTTCTGTATTCACAGCCAAATATATTGTAATAGCCATGAATCTCTGTCTTGATCAAAAGGTTTTGATATGTCCTGTGTGGTCGGCGTAATTTACCTCTAGGCTCTTGCCCTTGGATTAGGCTGCCAGTCAGAATTCAGAAACACACAGGTCCAAGTGTGTTTTTGCTATTCCTGTGCATTTTTCATAATGTGATCTTCTTAGTGGCATGGTTCAGAGGAAGAATATGCGCAGCGTATGATTGAGGTAGAGTGGGGTTGAGAGTTTTAGCTTGAAAGTCATGGTAGGGTTCATATTGAGATCGAGAATACTCTCACTCTTCATTTTCTTGAGTTTTCAGCATCAGGTTGCCAAAGAATGTTGAGTTGTATTGCTCAGCTTAAGCTGAGAGCTAGTGAGGTTGCACCTCTCCCTTCAGAATGGAGGCATTTGCTGAAATCATCATTCTGTCTAGGGTTAGGTTTATGATTCATGAGAGTGGTAATGTCATTTTGACAATTCCTGTTGATTGGGCTTCCCAAAGTTTAGTGAGGAGGATGGGTCCTGTCAGGATTGGAGTTAGTATGAGTGCGTTGTGCATAAACTCTGCTATAGAGCTTCATAAATCAGGGAGATTGTGGACTCAGCGCAAGTACTGGGAGTTGTGACTCTGTGGGAGTGATAAACTTCTGTATTTCACTGCCAAATATATGGTAATCACGATGATTCTCTGCCTTGATCAACAGTTTTTGAAATATCCTGTGTGTTAAGCCTAAGGTACCTGCAGTCTCTTGCTGTTGGGTTAGGCTGCCAGTCAGAATTCAGAAAAACACAAGTCCAAGAGTTGTCTTGGCGTGTCCTGTGCATTTGTCATACAGTTTTCTAGTCAGTGGCACAGTTTGGAGGAAGAATATGCATAGATTTTGATGATGGTAGAGTGGGATTGAGAGTTTTAGGTTGAAAGGTGCGTTAGGTTTCAGATTGAATTCGAGAAGGTTGTCACTGTGGATTTTCTTGCGTATTCAGCATCAGGTTTGCCTTGGAATGGTGAGCAGAATAGCTCGGATTAGGGTGAGAGCTAGGGGTGTTGTACCGCTCGCTCATGAATAGAGGCATTTGCTGAATTCAGCACTGTGGCTAGGGTTAGGGTTAGGATTCATGACAGTGGTACTGTCATTTTGACTCTTCCTGTGGAATTGCCTTGCCAAACTAGAGTGAGGATGAAGGGTACTGTAACGACTGGATTTAGCATTAGTGTTTTGTGCATATACCTTGATATAGGGCTTCATGCTACGCGGAGATTTTAGGCTCAGGCCAAGGACTGGGAGTAGTAACATTTTGGGAGTGATACTCTTCTTTATTTTCCTGTCAAATATATGGTAATAGCCATGATTATTTTCTTGATCAACAGGTTTTGAAATGTCCTGTTTGTTATGCGATAGGTACCTGCAGTCTCATGCCCTTGTGTTAGGCTGCTAAGCAGATTTCCAAAAAAAACACAAGTCCCAGATTTGTATTGGCAATTAATGTGCATTTGTCATACATTTGTTTTGTCAGTGGCGCTGTTTGGAGGAAGAATATGCAGAGATTATGCTGGAGGTAGACTGGGGTTGGAGTGTTATGAATGGCAGGGTAGGTTTCACATTGAGATAGAGAATGATGTCACTGTGGATTGTGGCTAGGGATAGGTTTAGGATTCGTGAGAGTTGTACTGTCATTTTGAATATTTCTATGGATTGGGCTTTCCAAACTGTAGTATGAAGGGTACTGTCAGGGTTGGAGTTAGCATTAGTGCATTGTGTATATACCCGGATATAGTTCTTCATGCATTAGGTAGATTGTGGGTCCACTCCAAGGATTTGGAGTTTTGAAACTTTGGGAGTGATAAACTTCTCTATTTCACAGCCAATATATGGTAATAGCCACTATTCTATTTCTTGATCAACAGTTTTTGAAATGTCCTGTGTGTTAAGCCTAATGTACGTGCATGCTCTTGCCCTTGGGTTAGGCTGCTATGCAGTCTTCTGAAAATCACAAGTCCAAGTGTTGTTTTGGCGACTCCTGTGCATTTCTCCTACAGTTATATTGTCATTGGCATGGTTCACAGGAAGAATATTCAGAGTGTACTGTGGAGTTGGGTCGGGTTGAGAGTGTAGTGTTGACAGGCGGGGTAGCTTTCAGACTGAAATGGGGAATGGTGTCACTATGGATTTTCTTGCGTATTCAGCATCAGATTTGCCAAAGAATTTTGAGGGCTATACATGGGATTCGGCTGAGATCTAGTGGGGTTGTACTTCTCCCTCCAGAATGGAGGCTTTTGCTGAATTCAGCCTTGTGGCTAGGGTTAGGGTTAGGATTCGTGAGAGTGTACTGTTCTTTTGACTCTTCCTGTGGATTGGCCTTCCCAAACTAGAGTGAGGATGAAAGGTACTGTAACGACTGGAGTTACCATTAGTGTTTTGTGCATATACCCTGATATAGGCCTTCATGCAACAGGGAGATTTTAGGCTCAGACCAAGTACTGGGAGTTGTGACATTTTGGGAGTGATACTCTTCTTTATTTCCTGCCAAATATTTGGTAATATCCACGATTATTTTCTTGATCAACAGGTTTTGAAATGTCCTGTTTCTTAGGCGTCAGGTACCTGCATGCTCTTGCCCTTGGGTGAGGCTGCTAGGCCGAATTCTGAAAAACACAAGTCCAAGATTTGTTTTGGGGATTCCTGTGCATTTGTCAAAAATTTGTCTTTTCAGTGGCTCTTTTCTGAGGAAGAATATGCAGAGATTATGCTGGAGGTAGACTGGGGTTGGAGTGTTATGTCGAAAGGCGGGGTAGGGTTCAGATTGAGATTGAGAATTGTGTCACTGTGGATTTTCTTGCTTATTCAGCACCTCTTTGCCAAGGAATGGTGAGGCATATAGCTCGGATTATGCTTAGAGCTGGGGGGGGTGGTGTTGTACCTCTTCCTCTGGAATGGAGGCATTTGCTGAAATCTGCATTGTGGGTAGGGATATGGTTAGAATTCGTGAGAGTGTTACTGCCATTTGGACTATTCCTATGGATTGTGTTTCCAAACTGTAGTGAGTATGAAGTGTACTGTCAGGGTTGGTGTTAGGATTAGTGCACTGTGTATATAAATTGATATTGGGCTACATCCGTCAGGGAGATTATGGGGGCACTCTAAGGACTGGGAGTTTTGACACTTTGGGTGTGATAAACTTCTGTATTTCACAGCCAAATATATGGTAATAGCCACGATTCTATTTCTTCATCAACTGGTTTTGAAATGTCCTGTGTGTTAAGACTAAGGTACCTGCACACTCTTCCCCTTGGGTTAGTCTACTATTCAGAATACTGAATATTACAAGTCGAAGTGTTGTTTTGGCGATTCCTGTGCATTCCTCATACAGTTGTTTTGTCAGTGGCATGGTTCAGAGGAAGAATATGCAGAGTGTACGGTGGTGGTAGGGTCAGGTTGAGAGTGTAACGTTGAAAGGAGGGCTAGCGTTCAGATTGAAATCGAGAATGGTGTCACTGTTGATTTTCTTGCGTATTCAGCATCAGTTTGCCAAGGAATTGTGAGGCCTCTCCATGGGATTAGGCTGAGAAATAGTGGGGTTCTACTTCTCCCTCCAGAATCTAGGCTTTTGCTGAATTCAGCCTTGTGGCTAGGGTTAGGAATTGGATTCCTGTGAGTGGTACTCTCATTTTGACTATTCCTGTGGATTTGGCTTCCCAAAATATAGTGAGGATGAATGGTATTGTCAGGATTGAATTTAGCAATAGTGCGTTGTGCATATACCCTGATATAGGGCTTCAGGCTTCAGGGAGATTGTGGCCTCAGGCCAAGGACTGGGAGTTGTGACTCTGTGGGCGTGATAAACTTCTCTATTTTACCGCCAAATATATATTAATAGCCAGGATTCTCCTTCTTGATCAACAGGTGTTCAAATGTCAAGTGTGTTCTGCCTAATGTACCTGCAGGCTCTTGCCCTTTGGTTAGGCGGCCAGTCAGAATACAGAAAAACAAAAGTCCAAGATTTGTTTTGGTGATTCCTGTGCATTTGTCATTCACTTGTATTGTCAGCGGCATGGTTTGGAGAAGAATATGCAGGGATGATGCAGGAGGCTGACTGGGCTTGGAGTTTTATGTTGAAAGGCTGGGTAGGGTTCAGATTGAGATGGAGAATGGTTTCACTGTGCATTTTCTTGTGTATTCAGCATCAGTTTGAGAGGGAATGGTGAGACATATAGCTCGGATTATGCTGAGAGCTGGGGGGAGGGGTGTACCTCTTCCACTAGAATGGAGGCATTTGCTGAAATCTGCATTGTGGCCAGGGTTAGGGTTAGGATTCCTGAGTGTGGTACTGTCATTTTGACTATTCCTTTGGATTGGGCTTCCCATACTGTAGTGACGATGAAGGGTACTGTCAGGATGGGAGTTAGAATTAGTGTGTTTTGCACTGATATAGGGCTTCATGCGTCTAGGAGATTGTGGGCTCAGACTAAACACTGGGAGTTTTGACTCTGCAGGATTGATTATCATCTGTATTTCACAGCCAAATATATGGTAATAGTCAAAATTCTCTTTCTTGATCAACAGGTTTTGAAATGTCCTGTGTGTTAGGCCTAAGGTACCTGCAGGCTCTTGCACTTGGATTAGGCTGCCAATCAGAACTCAGAAACACAGAAGTCCAAGTGTTGTTTTGCGATTTCTGTGCATTTTTCATTAAGTTGTCTTGTCGGTGGCAAGGTTCAGAGGAAGAACATGCACAGCATATGATTGAGGTAAAGTGGGGTGGAGAGCTTTAGCTCGAAAGGCGTAGTAGGGTTCACATTGAGATCGAGAATACTGTCACTCTGGAATTTTCTTGAATTTTCAGCATCAGGTTGCCAAAGAATGCTGAGGTGTATAGCTCAGATTAAGCTGAGAGCTAGTGACGTTGTACCTCTCCCTTCAGAATGGAGGCATTCGCTGAATTCATCATTGTGGCTAGGATTAGGGTTAGGATTTGTGAGAGTGTCACTGTCATTTTGATTATTCCTTTGGATTGGGCTTCCCAAACTGTAGTGAGGATGAAGGGTACTGTTAGGATGGGAGTTAGCATTAGTGCGTTGTGCATATACCCTGATATAGGGCTTCATGTGTCTGGGAAATTGTGGGCTCAGGCCAAAGCATGGGAGTTGTGACACTGTGGGAATGATAAACACCTGTATTTCACAGCGAAATGTAAGGTAATAGCCACAATTCTCATTCTTGATCAACAGGTTTTGAAATGTCCTGTGTGTTAGGCCTAAGGTACCTGCAGGCTCTTGCCGTTGGGTTACGCTGCCAGTCAGAATTCAATAAAACACAAGTCCAAGTGTTGTCTTGGCTATTCCTGTGCATGTGTCATACAGTTGTCTAGTCAGTGGCACAGTTCAGAGGAAGAATATGCATAGATTTTGATGACAGTAGAGTGGGGTTGAGAGTGTTAGGTTGAAATGTGCGGTAGGTTTCAGATTGAAGTCAAGAATGATGTCACTGTGTATTTTCTTGCATATTAAGTATCAGGGTTGCCTTGGAATTGTGAGCAGTATAGCTCGTATTAGGCTGAGATCTAGGGGGGTTGTACTGCTCCCTCCTGAATGGAAGCATTTGCTGAATTCAGCACTGTAGCTAGTGTTAGGGTTAGGATTCATGAGAGTGGTACTGTCCTTTTGACTCTTACTGTGGATTGGCCTTCCCAAACTAGAGTGAGGATGAAGAGTACCGTAACCACTGATATTAGCATTAGTGTTTGTGCGTATAGCTTGATATAGGGCTTCACGCAACAAGGAGATTTGGGGCTCAGGCCAAGGACTGGGAGTTGTGACTCTTTGCGAATGATACTCTTCTTTATTTTCCTGCCAAATATATGGTAATACCCATGATTATTTTCTTGATCATCAGGTTTTGAAATGTCCTGTTTTTTAGTCGTCAGGTTCCTGCAAGCTCTTGCCCTTGGTTAGGCTTCTAGGCAGAATTCAGAAAAAAACAAGTCCAAGATTAGTTTTGGTAACTCCTGTGCATTTGTCATACATTTGTCTTGACAGTTGCACTGTTCGGAGGAAGAATATGCAGAGATTATGCTGGAAGGTAGACTGGGGTTGGAGTGTTATGTTGAAAGGTGGGGTAGGGTTCAGATTGAGATCAAGAATGATGTCACTGTGGATTTTCTTGCGTATTTAGCTCCAGTTTGCAATGGAATTATGAGCCGTATAGCTCGCATTATGCTGAGTGCTCGGGGGGTTGTACCTCTTCCTCCAGAAGGAGGCATTTGCTGAAATCTGCATTGTGGCTAGGGATAGGTTTAGGATTCGTGAGAGTGGTACTGTCAATTTGAGTATTCCTATGCACTGGGCTTTCCAAACTGTAGTGAATATGAAGGGTACAGACAAGGTTGGAGTTAGAATTAGTGTGTTGTGCATATAAATTGATATAGGTCTTCATGCGTCAGGGAGATTGTGCGGCCACTCCAAGGAGTGGGAGATTTGACACTTTGGGAGTGATAAACTTCTGTATTTCACAGCCAAATATATGGTAATAGCCACGATTCTATTTCTTGATCAACAGGTTTTGAAATGTCCTGTGTGTTAAACCTAAGGTACCTGCAGGCTCTTGCCCTTGGGTTAGCCTGCCATTCAGGATTCTGAAAATCACAAGTCCAAGTGTTTTTTTGGTGTTTCCTGTGCATTTCTCATATAGTTGTCTTGTCCGGGGCACGGTTCAGACGAAGAATATGAAGAGTGTACGGTGTAGGTAGGGTACGGTTGAGAGTGTAACGTTGAAAGGCGTTGTAGCTTTCAGATTGAAATCGACAATGGTGTCACTGTGGATTTTCTTGTGTATTCAGCATCAGTTAGCCTAGAAATTGTGAGGCCTATACATGGGATTAGGCTGAGGGCTAGTAGGGTTGCATTTCTCCCTCCAGAATGGAGGCTTTTGCTGAATTCAGCATTGTGGCTAGGGTTAGGGTTAGGATTCCTGTGAGTGGTACTGTCATTTTGACTATTCCTGTGGATTGTGCTCCACAAAATATAGTGAGGATGAATGGTAGTGTCAGGATTGAAGTTAGCATTAGTGCTTTTTGCATATACCCTGATATAGGGCTTCATGCCTCAGGGAGATTGTGGACTCAGGCCAAGGACTGGGAGTTGTGACTCTTTCCGAGTGAGGAACTTCTGTATTTTACTGCCAAATATATGGTAATAGCCAGGATTCTCTTTCTTGATCACCAGGTTCTGAAATGTCTGGTGTGTTTGGCCTAAGTACCTGCAGGCTCTTGACCTTTGGTGAGGCTGATAGTCAGAATTCAGAAAAACACAAATCCAAGTGTTGTTTTGGCTATTCCTGTGCCTTTGTCATACTGTTGTCTTGTCATTGACATAGTTGAGATGAAGAATATGCGTAGATTTTGATGGCGGTAGAGTGGGGATGAGAGTGTTAGGTTGAAAGGTGGGGTAGTTTTCAGATTGAGATCGAGAATGTTGTCACTGTGGATTTTCTTGCGTATTCAGCATCAGGTTTACCATGGAATGGTGAGCAGTATACCTCGGATTAGCAGGAGAGCTAGGGGGGTTGTACCGCTCCCTCCTGAATAGAGGCATTTGCTAAATTCAGCACTGTGGTTAGGGTTAGGATTCGTGAGAGTAGTTCTGTCCTTTTGACTCTTCCTGTGGATTGGCCTTCCCAAAGTTCAGTGAGGATGAAGGGTACTGTAGCGACTGTAGTTAGCATCAGTGTTTTGTATGTATACCCTGATATAGGGCTTCATGCGACAGGGAGATTTTGGGCCCAGGCCAAGGCCTGGGAGTTGGGACTTTTTGTGAGCGATACTCTTCTTTATTTTCTTGCCAAATATATGGTAATAGCCATGCTTATTTCCTTGATCAACAGGTTTTGAAATGTCCTGATTGTTAGACGTCAGTTTCCTGCAGGCTCTATCCCTTGGGTTAGGCTTCTAGGCAGAATTCAGAAAAACACAAGTCCAAGATTTGTTTTGGTGATTCATGTGCAGTTGTCATACAATTGTCTTGTCAGTGGCACCGTTCGGAGGAAGAATATGCAGAGATTATCCTGGAGGTAGACTGGGGTTGGAGTGTTGTGTTGAAAGACGGGGTAGGGTTCAGATTGAGATCGAGAATGGTGTCACTGTGGATTTTCTTGCGTATTCAGCACCAGTTTGCCAAGGAATGGTGAGCCGTATAGCTCGGATTAGGCTGAGAGCTAGGGGGTTTTACCTCTTCCTCCAGAATTTAGGCATTTACTGAAATCTGCATTGTGGCTAGGGATAGGTTTAGGATTCGTGAGAGTGGTACTGTTATTTTGACTATATCTATGGACTGTGCTTTCCAAACTGTACGGAGTATGAAGGGTACTGTCATTGATGGAATTAGCATTAGTGTGTTGTGCATATACCTTGATATATGGCTTCACGCATCAGGGAGATTGTGGGCCTACTCCATAGAGTAGGAGATTTGACACTTTCAGTGTGATAAACTTCTGTATTTCACTGCCAAATATATGGTAATAGCCATGATTCTATTTCTTGATCTACAGGTTTTGAAATGTCCTGTGTGTTAAACCTAAGCTACCTTCAGGCTCTTGCCCTTGGGTTAGGCTGCCATTCAGAATTCTGAAAATCACAAGTCCAAGTGTTTTTTTTTTTTTTTTTTTTTTTTGTGATTCCTGTGCCTTTGTCATACATTTGTCTTGTGAGTGGCACTGTTCGGAGGAAGAATATGCAGAGATTATGCTGGAGGTAGACTGGGCTTGGAGTGTTGTGTTGAAAGGCGGGGTAGGGTTCAGATTGAGATCGAGAATGGTGTCACTGTGGATTTTCTTGCGTATTCAGCACCAGTTTGCAAAGGCATGGTGAGCCGTATAGCTCGGATTAGGTTGAGAGCTAGGGGGCGTTGTACCTCTTCCTCTAGAATTTAGGCATTTACTGAAATCTGCATTGGGGCTAGGGATAGGTTTAGGATTCGTGAGAGTGGCACTGTCATTTTGACTATTCCTATGGACTGGGCTTTCCAAACTGCAGTGAATATGAAGGGTCCAGTCAGGGTTGGAGTTAGAATTAGTGTGTTGTGCATATACACTGATATAGGGCTTCATGCGTCAGGGAGATTGTGCGCCCACTCCAAGGAGTGGGAGATTTGACACTTTGGGAGTGATAAACTTCTGTATTTCACAGCCAAACATATGGTAATAGCCACGATTCTATTTCTTGATCAACAGGTTTTGAAACGTCCTGTGTGTTAAACCTAAGGTACCTGTAGGCTCTTGCCCTTGGGTTAGGCTGCCATTCAGAATTCTGAAAATCACAAGTCCAAGGGTTTTTTGGCAATTCCTGTGCATTTCTCATATAGTTGTCTTGTCAGTGGCACGGTTCGGAGGAAGAATATCCAGAGTGTACGGTGGGGGTATGGTATGGTTTAGAGTATAACATTGAAAGGCGGTGTAGCATTTAGATTAAAATTGTGAATGGTGTCACTGTGGATTTTCTTGCATATTCTGCATCAGTTTGCCTAGGAATTGTGAGGCCTATACATGGGATTAGGCTGTGAGCTAGGGGGGTTGTAGTTCTCCTTCCAGAATGGGGGCTTTTGCAAATTCAGCCTTGTGGCTAGGGTTAGGGTTAGGATTCCTGTGACTGGTTCTGTCATTTTGACTATTCCTGTGGATTGTGCTCCCCAAAATATAGTGAAGATGAATGGTAGTGTCAGGATTGAAGCATTAGTGATTTGTGCATATACCTTGATATAGGGCTTCATGCGTCAGTGAGATTGTGGGCTCAGGCAAGGAGTGGGAGTTTTGACTCTTTGGGAGTCAAAAACTTCTGTATTTCTTTGCCAGATATATTGTAATAGCCATGAATCTCTTTCGTGATCAAAAGGTTTTGAAATATCCTTTGTGTTCTGCCTAAGTTACCTGCAGGCTCTTGCCCTTTTGTTAGGCTGCCAGTCAGAATACACATCAACAAAAAATCCAAGGGTTATTTTGGCGATTCCTGTGCATTTGTCATAAAATTGTCTAGTTAGCGGCACGGTTCGGAGGAAAAATATGCAGAGTGTATGATGGAGGTAAAGTGGGGTTGAGAGTGTTAGGTTGCAGTGCGATGTAGGGTCAAGATTGACATCGAGAATGGTGTCTCTGTGGATTTTTCTTGTGTGTTCAGCATCAGTTTGCCAAGGAATGGTGAACTGTATAGCTCGGATTATGCTGACATGTAGGGAAATTGAACTTCTCCCTCCAGAATGGAGGCATTTGCTGAATTTTGCATTGTGGCTTTGGTTCGGTTTAGGATTCCTGTGAGTGGTACTGTTATTTTGGCTATTCCTGTGGATTGTGCTTCGCAAAATATAGTGAGGATGAGTGGTAATATCAGGATTGAAGTGAGCATTAGTGCGTTGTGTGTATGCCCTGATATAGGGCTTCATGCGTCAGGGAGATTGTGTCCTCTGGCCAAGGACTAGGAGTTGTGACTCTGTGGGAGTGATAAACTTCTGTATTTTACGGCCAAATATATGGTAATTGCCAGGATTCTCTTTCTTGATCAACAGGTTTTGAAATGTCCTGTGTGTTCGACTTAAGGTACCAGCAGGTTCTTGACCTTTGGTTAGGCTGCCAGTCAGAATACAGAAAAACACAAGTCCTAGATTTGTTTTATTGACTCCTGTGCATTTGTCATACACTTGTCTTGTCAGTGGCATGGTTCGGAGAAGAATATGCAGGGATGATGATGGAGGTAGTCTGGGGTTGAGATTGTTATGTTGAAAGGCGGAGTTGGGTTCAGATTGAGATCAAGAATGGTGTCACTGTGGATTTTCTTGTGTATTCTGCACCAGTTTGCCAAGGAATGCTGAGAAGTATACCTCGGATTATGCTGACAGCTAGGGACATTGAACTTCTCCCTCCGGAATGGAAGCATTGCTGAATTCTGCATTGTGTCTAGGGTTAGGGTTTGGATTCCTGAGAGTGGTTCTGTCATTTTGACTATTCCTGTGGATTGGGCTTACCAATCTGTAGTGAGGATGAAGGGTACTGTCCGGATTGGAGTTAACAGGAGTGCATTTTTCATATACCCTGATATAGGGCTTCATGCGTCAGGGAGATTGTGGGCTCAAGCCTAAGACTGGGAGTTGTGACTCTGTGGGATTTATAAACATCTGTATTTCACAGCCAAATATATGGTAATAGCTACAGTTCCCTTTCTTGATCAACAGGTTTTGAAATGTCCTTTGTTTTACGCGTAAGTTACCTGAAGACTCTTGCCCTTGGATTAGGCTGCCAGTCAGAATTCAGAAACACACAAGTCCAAGTGTTGTTTTGCGATTCCTGTACATTTGTCATACAGTTGTCTTGTCAGTGACACAGTTCAGAGGAAGAATATGCATAGATTTTGATGACGGTAGAGTGGGGATGAGAGTTTTAGGTTGAAAGGTGGCAGAGTTTTCAGATTGAGATGGAGATTGTTGTCACTGTGGATTTTCTTGTGTATTCAGCATCACATTTGCCTTGGAATGATGAGCAGTATAGCTCGCATTAGGCTGAGAGCTAGGGGGGTTGTAACACTCCCTCCTGAATGGAGGCATTTGCTGAATTCAGCACTGTGGCTAGGGTTAGGGTTAGGATTCTTGAGAGTAGTACTGTCCTTTTGATTCTTCCTTTGGATTTTCCTTCCCAATGTAGAATGAGGATGAAAGGTACTGTAGAGACTGGAGTTATAATTAGTGTTTTGTGTGTATACCCTGGTATAGGGCTTCATGCGACAGGGAGATTTTGGGCTCAGGCCAAGGACTGGGAGTTGTGACATTGTGGGAGTGATATTCTTCTTTATTTTCCTGCCAAGTATTTGGTAATAGACACGATTATTTTCTTGATCAACACGTTTTGAAATGTCCTGTTTGTTAGTCGTCAGGTTCCTGCAGGCTCTTTCCCTTGTGTTAGGCTTCTAGGCAGAATTCAGAAAAACACAAGTCCACGATTTGTTTTGTTGATTCCTGTGCATGTGTCATACATTTGTCTCCTCAGTGGCACTGTTCGGAGGAAGAATATGCAGAGATTATGCTGGAGGTAGACTGGGGTTGGAGTGTTATGTTGAAAGGTGGGGTAGGGTTCAGATTGAGATTGAGAATGGTGTCACTGTGGATTTTCTTGCGTATTCAGCACCAGTTTGCCAAGGAATGGTGAGCCGCATAGCTCGAATTATGCTGATAACTAGGGGGGTTGTACCTCTTCCTCCAGAATGGAGGCATTTGGTGAAATCTTCATTGTGGCTAGGGATAGGTTTAGGAATCGCGAGAGTGGTACTGTCATTTTGACTATTCCTATGGACTGGGCTTTCCAAACTGTAGTGAGTATGAAGGGTACTGTCAGGGTTGGAGTTAGCATTAGTGTGTTGTGCATATACCCTGATATAGGGCTTCATGCGTCAGGGAGATTGTGGGCCCACTCCAAGGAGTGGGAGATTTGACACTTTGGGTTTGATAAACTTCTGTATTTCATAGCCAAATATACGGTAATAGCCACGATTGTATTCCTTGATCAATAGGTTTTGAAATGTCCTGTGTGTTATGCCTAATTTACCTGCAGGCTCTTGCCCTTAGGTTAGGCTTCCATTCAGAATTCTGAAAATCACAAGTCCAACTGTTTTGTTGGTGATTCCAGTGCATTTCTCATACTGTTGTCTTGTCAGTGGCACGGTTCGGAGGAAGAATATTCAGAGTGTACGGTGGGGGCAGGGTACATTTGAGAGGGTAACATTGAAAGGCGATGTAGCTTTCAGATTGAAATCGAGAAAGGTGTCACTGTGGATTTTCTTGCATATTCAGCATCATTTTGCCTAGGAATTGTGAGGCCTATACATGGGTTTAAGCTGAGAGCTAGCGGGGTTGTAGTTCTCCCTCCAGAATGGGGGCTTTTGCTGAATTCAGCATTGTGGCTAGGGTTAGAGTTAGGATTCCTGTGAGTGGTACTGTCATTTTGACTATTCCTGTGGATTGTGCTTCCCAAAATATAGTGAAGATTAATGGTAGTGTCAGTATTGAGGTTAACATTAGTGCGTTGTGTATATACCCTGATATAGGGTTTCATGCGTCAGGGAGATTGTGGTCTCAGGCCATGGGCTGGGAGTTGTGACTCTGTGGGAATGAGGATCTCGTGTAATTTACCGCCAAATATATGGGAATAGCCAGGATTCTCTTTCTTTTCTTTTCTTTTTTTTTAAATTGAATTCTTTATTGGTACAATTTATATACATCTCAAAATCACATATAACATTGGGAAATTTGTACCAGTATATGCCACAAGTTAATTCTCATATTTACCCATATCCCTACACACTCCCCCCTCCCCTCCCCTTTATACATGCTCTTTTATGTTCTTTCTATATCATGTTTATTCCTTCCCCTCATCACATTCCCACACCGTTTCCTATAGAAATATTCCACTCTATAAAAGCTGTCCTACTTTCTAGAACTCACTTGCATCCACAGGGGTTCATGCCAAAGAGAAGATCCGGAAATTGTCTATCTGTGATCTATTGATTTCACTCATTAGTATATCCTCCAGATGTCTCCATTTGCACCTAAGTGGATCGATCTTGTCATTCTTTATGACAGAGTAATACTCCATTTTGTCAAAAAAAAATCTTCTTTATCCACTCTCCAGTTGATGGACATTTGGGTTGTTTCCAAGATTGAGCTATCACGAACTGAGCTGCTATGAACAAGGGTGTACATCTGTCTTTCCAATGTGAGTTTTTAAATTATTTTGGGTATATCCCTAGCAGGGGGATAGCAGGGTCAAATGGGACCCGTAGTCCTAGTATTCTGAAAAATCTCCACACAGATCTCCACAATGGTTGCACAAGTCTGCAATCCCACCAACAGTGTAGAAGTGTTCCTTTCTCCGCACAGCCACGCCAGCATTTATTATTGGTTGACTTTGTGATCGCAGCCATTCTTTGAGGAGTGAGGTGGAATCTCAATGTTGTTTTCATTTGCATCTCTCGAATGACCAGAGATGTTGAGCATTTCTTCATATGTTTCTTAGCTGCTTTGATTTCTGCCTTTGAGAAATGTCTGTTCATTTCTGTTGCCCATTTTTGAATTGGGTCTTTAAACTTGGGGAGGCTGATCTGTTTGAGTTCTTTATATATTGTCGATAATAGCCCTTTGTCTGATACACAGCTAGTAAAGATTTTTTCCCATGTTGTTGGTTGTCTTCTAGCAGTGCCAGCGACTTCTTTGGCTCTGCAGAAGCTTTTCAGTAGGATGAGACACCATTTGTTGATTCCTTCTGCTAGTTCGTGTGCTAGGGAGGTTTTATTCATAAAGTCTCTGCCTAAGCCAATGTCTCCAAGAGTTTTACCAAGCCTGATTACCAGCAGGCTTATTGTTTCAGTTTTAATGTTTAAGTCTCGTATCCACTGCGAGTTTAGTTTTGTGCATGGTGAAAGAGATAGGTCTAGCTTTAGCTTTTGGCAGGCTAGAGCCCAGTTTTCCAGAAACATTTGTTAAAGAGGCTGTCTTTCTTCCATTGGGGATGTTTGGCTCCTTTGTCAAAGATAAGGTGGCTTAGTGTATCTGGAATTGTTTCTGGGTCTTCTAATCTATTCCACTGGTCCTCGGGTCTATTACTTTGCCAATACCATGCAGTTTTTATCACAGCAGCTTTATAGTAGAGTTTTAAATTGGGAATTGTAATACCCCCTGCCATGTCGTGGTTGCTTAGAATTGCTTTTGCTATTCTAGGTTTCTTGTGGTTCCAGATGAATTTTTGTATTATTTTCTCTAGCTCTGTGAAGCATACCGTTGGAATTTCAATTGGAATTGCATTGAATCTATATAGTAGCTGTGGGAGTATAGCCATTTTGATGATGTTGGTTCTCCCGACCCAGGAACAAGGGATATCTTTCCACTTTCTGGTTTCCTTTTCTATCTCAATTTTCAGAGTCCTATAGTTTTCAGAGTAGAGGTCTTTCACTTCCTTTGTTAGGTTGATTCCTAGATATTTCATTTTTCTGGGTGCTACTGTGAAAGGGATTGCCTCCCCAATTTCTCTTTCAGTGGCTCTGTTGTTTGTGTAGACAAAGGCTGTTGATTTTTGAGCATTTAACCTGTATGCAGCAACACTACCAAATTTGATAATTAAGTCTAGCAGTCTCTTGGTTGAGGTTTTAGGATCTTCAAGATAGAGTACCATATCATCAGCAAATAATGCCAGTTTACATTCTTCCTTTCCTATCTTTATTCCTTTTATATCTTTGTCCTGCCTGATTGCTATGGCTAATGTTTCCAGTACTATATTGAACAAGAGTGGTGACAGCGGGCATCCTTGCCTTGTTCCTGACCTTAGTGTAAAAGGTTTCATTTTTTGCCTATTCAGTATGATGCTGGCTGTTGGTTTCTCATAAATAGCTTGTATTAAATTGAGATAAAGTCCATCGATTCCAATTCTCTGTAGGGTTTTGATCATAAATGGGTGTTGGATATTGTCAAATGCTTTTTCTGCGTCTATTGAGATAATCATATGTTTTTTTTTTCCTTGAGTCTGTTAATATAATGTATTACATTGATTGATTTATGTATTTTGAATCAGCCTTACATCCCTGGGATAAATCCGACTTGATCAGGGTGTATGATTTTCTTAATAACTCTCTGTATTCTTTTTGCAAGTATCTTATTGAGGATTTTTGGGTCAATGTTCATTAGAGACTTTGGCCTGTAGCTTTCTTTTTTGGTGGGATCTTTCCCTGCCTTTGGAATCAAGGTGATGGTTGCTTCAAGGAATGATTTGGGGAGTACTGCTTCCCTTTCAATTTCATTAAAGTTATTGAGAAGTACTGGTATGAACTCTTCTTTAAAAATTTTGTAGAATTCAGCAGTGAAGCCATCAGGACCAGGGCTTTTCTTTGTTGGTATGTTTTTTATTACATTTTCAATTTCCCAGATTGATATCGGATTGTTTAACTTTTTATATCCTCTTCATTCAGTTTTGGAAGTTCATATGAGTCTAGGAATCCATCCATTTCTTCCAGATTTTCCATCTTCTTGGAATATAGATTTTCAAAATGTGTATTTATGATCCTTTGGACTTCTTCTTGGTCTGTGCTGATTTCCCCATTTTCATTCCTTATAGCATGGATTTGAGCCTTTTCCTTCCTTTGTTTGATAAGGTTGGCTAAGTGTCTGTCGATTTTATTTATCCTTTCAAAGAACCAGCTCTTTGATTCATTGATTCTTTGTATTGTTCTCTTTGTCTCCACTGTGTTAATTTCTGCTCTGATCCTTAGGATTTCCTCTCTAGTATGTGCTTTGTGTTTGTTTTGCTCCTCTTTTTCTAGTTGTCTGAGGTTCATCATTAGATTGTTTATTGCAGTTTGCTCTATTTTCCAAGTGTATGCATTCACTGCTATGAATTTCCCTCGCAGAACTGCTTTCATTGTGTCCCATAAGTTCCTGTATGTTGTGCTGGTGTTGTCGTTTAGTTGTAGGAACTGTTTAATTTCTTCTTCAATTTCTTTTGTGACCCGTTGGTTGGTTAACAGAGAGTTGTTCAATTTCCATGTGTTTGTGAGGATCTTGGAATTACTTCTGCTATTCAGCTACAGTTTCAAGGCATTATGGTCTGAAAATATGCAGGGGATAACTTTGATTCCTTTGCATCTATTTAAGCTTGTTCTATGGACTAGAATATGATCTATTTTAGAGAATGATCCATGAGCAGCTGAGACGAAGGTATATTCTCGCTTTGAAGGGTGAAAAATTCTGTAGGCATCTAATAAGTCTATTTGCTCAAAAGTTTGATTTAGCTCAAGTATTTCCTTATTGATTCTTTGTCCAGTTGACCTGTCAATTTGTGACAATGGAGTGTTAAATTCCACTAAGACTATTGTATTCATGGATAGCTGGCTTTTCATGTTCAGTAATGTTTGTTTTATATAGTTGGGTGTGTTAGAGTTCGGTGCTTAAATATTATGAGTGTTATTTCTTTCTCCTGGATAGTTCCTTGTATGAGAATATAGTGACCTTCTTTATCTCTTTTAATCAGTTTGGCTTTGAAATCTATTTTATCTGCAAACAAGATAGCCACTCCTGCTTTTTTGCACTTTCCTGTGGCATGGAGGATGGTTTTCCAACCTTTCATTTTCAGTCTATGAGTTTCCTTCTGAATTAGCTGTGTTTCCTGTATGCAGCAGATTGTAGGATCTTGCTTCTTGATCCAATCTGCTAGTCTGTGTCTTTTAATTGGCCCATTGAGGCCATTGACATTAATTTTTATGACTGATATGGACATATTCATAGCTGCCATGTTTCCCTGTTCTTGGTTCTTTTCTTCTTTGTTTTTCCCCTTTTCTATTTAGTTTCTTGTTTTCCCCAATGAATTCACTCTCCTGGGTCGTGTGGGTATGGAATTTTCCTTGTTTTTTTTTTTCAAGCTGTTTTTTAGGATGTTTTGGAGTGCACGTTTCATGCTTGTGAAGTTTTTCAGGCGTTCTTTATCGTGGAAGTATCTTATTTCCCCGTCTATTCTGAAAGATAGTTTTGCAGGATACAACAGTCTAGGCTGGAGATTGTTTTCCTGCAATGCTTGAAATACTTCCCTCCATGCTTTCCTTGCACTGAGTGTTTGTGTTGAAAAGTCTGCTGTGATCCTAATGGGCTTCCCTTTGTAGGTAATTTTCTTCCTTTCTCTCACTGCTTGCAGTATTTCATTCTTTTGTTGTACATCTGGAACCTTGATAATTATGTGTCTAGGTGTAGATATTTTTATGTCACGGCATTTTGGAGTCCGATAGGCCTCATTTATCTGTATGTCTATGTCTTTTCCTGTGAAGTTTTCTGTTGCTATCTCTGACCGTAGCTTTTTTATGTGTTTTACACTGTCTCCTGCTTCCTCAGTGACTCCAATCAATCTTATGTTATTTATCTTTGAGTCATCTAGAAGCTGTTGAATTGATTTCTCATGATCCCTTGCTCTTTTCCATAGATTATAACTTTCCTGCTCACTGGCTGCTATGCTGTCCTCTAGGTCTGAGATTCGGTTCTCTGCTTCATTCATCCTGCTGCGCAAGCTTTCATTCTCCTTCATCATTCCCTGGAGTTCTGCTTGAAGCTGTTTAAAAGGTTCCATTGCTTCTGCTAACTTGGATTCAATCATCTCACTGATCTGTTCTTTAATGAAGTCTTTCACTGAGGACAGTATCT
>PVIC010035243.1:0-19154 GCA_004025085.1 Thryonomys swinderianus | reverse complement strand
GTGAGCCACCACGTCCGGCATTGTGGTATGCGGTGTTGATTGTTGGTGGGTGTGTCTCCACGCCCAGCATTATATGTGGTCACCGGGGATCGAACTCAGGTCCTTGCGCTTGCGAGGCAGGCGCCGGAACCACTGAGCTAACCCTCCGGCCCCTATACTAAAAATATTTTGAGGTAGGTGAGCCAACTGATTGGAAACCGTAGAGGACTGGACCTTGGTCTAGAGGCAGATTACACAGAGCTATGTTGATTTTATGGAAATTCATTAGTTGTTCATTTAAATTTTGTGCATTACTTCTGCACATATTTTATATTTTAACTAAAATATATATACTTTAAAAAGTTTAAAATTTGCCTCTGTTGGCCCTTTTCCAGTTGAGGAATTTTCATGGTTTCCCTGAACTTTTTAGACTGCTCAGTAGAGTAAAATGATGACTGTTCCCCATGGATGAAGGCATGACTCTGTTTACTTTCTTTTCCTACAAGGAGTTGTTAAAATTAATTCTGGACAGCCTATTTGTTTTTCTAAACTAACCACTGCCAGGAAGACGTGGTATAGGTTGCCAAGGGGAAAGAGACAGACAGACAAACAGACGGACAGAATTGCATACACAGTTGTGTATGTATAACTGTGTATACATTTGTATGTACTATGTGTTGTACATATGTCAGTGTGTGTACACATACGTGCCTGGGTATCCATGTTCTCTTCTTACAATGATGCATTTAGATAGCAATAAAAATAAGTTTGAAGCCAGGCACAGTGGCACATGTGTGGAATCCCAGTACTCAGAGGCTAAGGCAGGACGTTTGTAAATTTCAGCCCAGCCTGGGTTACATTCTGAGTTTAAAGCCAGCTCAGGCTACAGAATGACTACAAAATGAGACAGTCCTATAGAGTGAAAAACAAAACAAAAAACCTTGCAGAAGGTATTCCAAACCTTCCTACTAAGTAGAGAAACTTGTTATCAGTCTCACAGGCATGCAGTACACATTCAATAAATATTTCTTGAATGAAAAAGATTGAAAAAAATTAATGAAATAAACAAATAGAAGCAAAAAACCCTTGGCTACCTGTCTCCTCCTGGCTTGTGTTAGGCACTGCAGGGACAGTTGAGAAGGAGGTTTTCTGAGCCATGTTGCTCAGTTCCTCTTCCCAGCCCTCTTTTCCAGTCCTAGGCTGGCCAAGCCAGTTCGGCGGTACAGCCTATCCTCAGTTCCAGGATTCCCAAACCCTTGCTCGCTGTCACTTCTATGGCTTGTCACACTGTTGATACACCATGCGACAGTGCCCCCTTGGACATCTTTCTCGAGTGACAGCTTCAGAATGTCTACTTTGCCTGCTTTTCCTCCTCCCGAGGAGATGGTGTATAGATCACTCTGTCATCTAAATTAGTTCATTGATATTTGCAACGTTAAACACTGCTAGTCATCTTCCTCCACTCTGATCCCCTAACTGTGTGCTTTCCCGCCTTTAAATGCTCTGGCATGTCTTCCCGTGAACCCCCCTGGATCAGCCATCCCTGTGGCCTCACTGGTCTTTGCCGCTCAACGCACCTGGTGAGCTAGTGCCGGCGCCAGCTGACGGTAAGTACCCACAGGTTCCTCCCACCACTGCCGGGAACAGAGGAGCCTCAAGGGAGCCTGAACCTTCCGGCTACCAGCCCGACTAGCCCCACAGCTCCAAGTCCTACACGGAGGCTGGTCAGCCCTCAGGACAATCAGGAAGGAGGAACAACATGGAGCACGGCGGCCACTTGTCCCCATCCCCATGTTCCGGATGGATGCACTAACCTATCACACATTCTTCCACACTGAGCCAAAGGAAAACTTAGAATCCTTCCTGGTCTCGTGCACAAAACGTGCTACCCATCCACAAAAAATGGAAACTTTCTCACCATTCCTGTTACTTCAAGTTGCTGCAAAAATCACGCCTTCTACAGTTTGTACCAGCACACTGAGATCCACTTCTCTGAGGGAAGCTGAGCTACAAAAAATAGTTCATGGAACCTCATCATTCAATAAAGTACTCTATATCCAGCAAGACGTCAGGCAAGTTGGGGACCCACTGCTCTGAGACTGAAGAGTGGGCCTGGATAGGAGGTAAACCATTCACAGTTATAAAACTGAGCTATGGGTCCTCCAAATTGAGAGGTCATAGACAGAAGGGCCCCTGGCGATTGCTGGAACGACTTCCATCTTTCTCCCATTCCAACCCAAGTTTACTGTAGAGGGCAGAGGGCAGAGAGCAGATGGGGAGAGAGAGGAGGAAGACACCCCCAGCAGGTGGCTGGCTGTTTGCAAACCCTGTACAATACGAGGACTCAGACCTTTGGCTGATATGTATGTATTGTGTAGGCCAGGGTTTGAGATGACTTGGATACAACCACATAGTTCCCTACAAAGAAATTGCCAGGATCAGGGGCTTTGGGAAACATCATGCTGAGATGTCACGCTTGGGGGTCAGAATGGGGTCCACGGAGATTCAGGAGGAACATGGACAGGTCTGAGGAGGATCCCTGAAGAATGCTATGAAGGGCCACAGAACCCACCTTTGCCAGAAGGGCTGCAGACCTCAACTCCCTCCTCCCACATTTTTCTCTCACACCATAAACAGAACACTTAGGAATCACCCCACACTAGTTCATTTCCTATCTCCTGGTGCTCAGAGCTTTCATGATGAGAGCTGACCTGCAGCCAAGTGGCAAGTCCCCTGGTGTGTGTGACTCATTGGAAAGATTGTCTCTCAGGCTATTAAAAGAGGGGGGAGGAGGAGCTCAAACATTTGAGTTCAAAGCAAATTATACACAAACTAAGCACACTGCATGTAATTCTGGCACTGAATACCGCTTTCCCCAAATAACAAGACAGAAAAAACAGGCTTTTTGGTTAACATGGTGCCAAGATGTTCCAAGAATGGATTAAATGCTTCAAAATCATGTGAATGAAACTTGGCTTAAACAGCTCAATCCACTGATTAATATGTGAAGACATATTTATCTGCTGAATTCACATGTGTCTTTACTTCCTTGAATGTGCCCCATTCCTGCTCATGTGGAGAACAAGAGACATGAGGCAGATGATGAGGATAATGCTGCCAGTGATTTCCTGTGTAGAGAAGACTCTCTGAGAGTCACCTGGGACTCTGGATTCAGGGTCACTGTATTTGCCAGCCAGCTTGGATGAAGTAAGCATTATTTCATAGTTTTGACAGAAGTGTTATAGTTTGGATTTGAAATGCCCCCAAAGGATCCATGTGGTTCCTGGCTTGTGGTGCTGCTGGGAAGTGGTAGAACCTCGAGGAAGGTGGGCTAATGGAAGAAAGTGAGGTCATGAGGGTGAGTCCTTGACTGGAGCCCCTTCCTCTCTTTGCTGCTCTACCACTGTGAGGTAATCCCACCACAAGGATCGACTATAACACAGGCCCAGGTGTAACACACCCAACCAACCACATACTGAAACCTCTGAAACTGAGAGGCAAAATAAAAGTGTTTTGTCACAGTGATAGAGTGTGACTGACATATGAAGCTAAGGAGACAAAAAATGGACCCCAACAATTACCTTCACCCCATGATACCCCACCCCGAGGTGGCCACAGCAGATGTTGCTGGGTGGGCACTTTAGAAAACACTCGCTAGCAGAGAGGAACAGAGGAACAGAAACAAAGTGCCCTTGAAAGCAATTTTAGAACCCCTTGACTAACAACAACACCCAGTCAAGAGACAGCCTCAAGAGAAACACTAAACCTGCTGGATGATGGCTTAGGTAGAACTCTTGGAGACATTGGCAAGGGAAAGACTTTATGAATAAAATCTCAGCAGCATGAGAATTAGCGGGAGGAATCAAAAACTGGGATCTCATCTTATTAAAAAGCTTCTGCACAGCAAGAGAAACCACCAGCAGATTGAAGAGGTAACCTACAATTTGGGAAAAAATTTTACCAGCTGTTTCTCAGACAAAGGACTACTATCTAGAGTATATAAAGAACATTAAAAAAAATTAGTCACCGCAATTTAAAGACTCAGTTCAAAAATGGACATCTGAAATAAACAGACATTTTTCAAATGAAGAAGTAAAAACAACCAAGAAACACATAAAGAAGTGCTTAACATCACGGTCATTTGAGAGATGCAGATGAAAACAACACTGAGATTCTATCCCACGCCACAAAGAATGGCTGCTATCATGAAATCAACCAAGGACAAATGCTGTTGAGGCTGGAGGAGGAAGCAACCCTTCTCCACTGTTGGTGGGAATGTAGACTGGGACAACCACTGTGGAGATCAGTGTGGAGATTCCTCAGGATCTTTCTAACATCATACCTGGGGAGCTACTGCTGAGTTGAAGGCATGGACGCTAGAGGGGAAAACGATGTGCTTGGCTGTGCTAAGTGTGGGCACCCAAGTGCCTTGGGCTTGAAGAGATCCGGGTACAAGTCAGCTTCTTACTTTATCACTTTGCATGACAACACATTTTTTGGTCACTTTTCTCATCTGTAAATGGAAATAATGAAGTCGACTGCTCGGGATTATGCAGCTAAACTAAGATAACGGGGAGAAAGTACTTACCAGAGTTATTATACTTAGTAAACCATATTTTATGGTGACCCTATTGTCACTTTTCATTTATAAGTTGAAGCACATGAGTTTTAGATTTTATAAGTTTAGGGAATAGGAGAAACTGGGAATGTGTTATGAAACTTTTTACACCCAAATTTTTTTTTTCCCCAGAAAACCCAGAATTTTCTATGTTGTTAAATATAAATGATAATGAACTGGTCTGATTTAAGTACACTAAAAAGTGAAGTTTTTTAGGTAGGTGTAGTATGGTAACTTTCCCGAATAAAGGAGCATCTTTTACTGGACAGACAGCAAGTTCCCAGAAACACTATTATCTCATATTATAACATAGGCTGTTTACCTACCCAAAAGTTTAGTGGCTCAGAATCCTATAACCTTAGGCCTCATAAGAAAAATTGTATTCTATGCCTTCTGTATGATGCCATGAAAATTAAATCACTGATGCTTCTTCCGTGATATCATGAACAACAATAACAAAAACCCAGGGTACGCACACTCCATTATGCAGAGCTAAATCATATTACCTGTGGAAATAGCCCAGCACAGCCTTGCTGCTCGGAATCACCTGGATATGTTTGTTCAGTTGCGAGTAGATCCACAAGAGTAGGTTTTCAGAAGATGAAACTCACTAAAAGTAAACAACCTAGTCAAAATAAAAGAGGGAGAAGAGACTTTAGGAAGTGCAAACAAGCCACAGTGCTGGAAGTGAAGCAACTGTTCTGTGAGTCTGTAGGCAGCTCCAGCAAGAAGTGAGGTGATGCTTACAGCCCCTCCCCTGGTCAGTGGCAGGACTGGGACTCGAACCTGAGCAGCCTGACACTGAGCCCTGGATCTGAACCACCCAGCAATGCCAGGGACTCTAAGTGCCTGCTGTTCACAAGATGCTTTGTGTGCGTCTTAAAATTCAATTCCACATAGAATCTTGCCAAGTGGAGATATAACATTTACTTTTGTAGATGTGGAAATTTATTTAAAATTTTGTTAATGATGGCTTTTTGGCTTCCATTTTTTAAATATTCCACAAAAGTATAATTTATCTTAACACCCGAGTTTTGTCAGTGCCTCCCTTCAATTTTGTACCAAAAGTGAGTGTCTCATTGGCCACACCGAGTTGCAGTCCTGACTGATGGCTGAACGTGAATAATTTAGCCAACATCACGCAGTTCGGGGCTTAGACCTGGACATGGGTCCATAACCTCTCATAAGTTATGCTAAACTGCTTTGCTATTGCAATTTTCTCATCTGTGGAAGATCAATAACAGCAGCTGCTCAGGGGGAGAAGTGAAGACCGAAGGAGGTAACATATATGAGCTTCCTATTGCTACTGTGCCAAACTTACTGACTTCAAACAACAAAGCTTTATTATCTTACAGTTCTGGAGGTCAGAAGCACAAAACGGGCCTCACTGTGCTCCATTTCAGGTCCTACCAGGCCGACCAAGCTCCCTCTGGAGAAGCACATCTTAGCCTCTTGAAGCATCTCGAAGGAGCCCGCATTCCTTGGTTTGTGGCTCCTTCCTTGACTTTCAAGCCAGCACAACAGCATCCTCCAGTCTCACTCTGATTCGGACTCTTCTTCCTCTTCAGATTGAAAAGACTCCTGTGATTATATCGTGTTTACCCTAATAATCTAGGAGAAACTTTCATTTTGAAGTCAGCTGATTAGCAACCTTCATTCCTAATCTAACACAGTCAGGTTCTGTAGAGAGAACTTGGGTATCTCTGGAGTCATGATTCTGCTGATCACACCTAGATAGCATGCGTGGTACAGTGCCTGGAAGGTGGCGATGTGCCCAGTGACAGCGGGGCTTCCTTGTAAGAGGCCAGGCTGGGTCCCGGCTCCAGAGCCCGCCTCCCTGGGCAGCTACAGCAGCGGGAGTCCTGAACTCACGATGCTGGGGAGCAGCTGTGCGCTCCAGAACGTCAGCTCTCTAAAGCAACCACGAGCAGCTTCTCTAGCGCTTCCTCCAGCAGCCTTGCAGACATGATTACATAAAGGGCCATTTCTGTGTTTTCTAAACCTGGTGATATTTTTAGTCCCTGACCATGGACGTGGCACCCTGGCTGTGAAATATGTCACAGCCTCTTCGTTCACCACTTTAAGGGGTCACGGTGGGTGGAACTCAAGCTAAATCGTGACTCTGAAGAGCAATGGAAATGTCACCCACCCACGTCTCATGCTATTTCTGGACAGAGTAGAACAGTCTCGTTCCCCTTATTTGGCTTTCAGTCCACCTACAGATGCGCAGGCTTGAGCCTGGCCAGACAAGACCGAGTTGGTCAGTGTCTGGGCAGTAACAGCGAGGCGAAAAGGGAGACTTCGCAGAGCCCCTGTGTGTAATGTCTCCACCACGTCTTTGTCATCTGGGGCCGGGAAGCCACGTGACTTCCAGAGCAGTCTACACGCTTGAGGGCCTCGGGCCCAGAGGGTTCTCTGAGATCTTACCAAAGAGGGGCAAAGAATCAGGAAGAATCAGGACTCCAGGTCCTGAAATCCTGGTTTCATACAGGAAGGACAGTAACTGGACTAAAGCGCTCTCCTATAGCTCAGTATCATCCTGCAAGGCATTAGTAACTCCTGCAGCAGATAACCACGCCAAGAACATTTGCACACATTTTCCTTCAGCCTATTTGTTCTTCAGAGAAGAAAGTACCTTTCTTTTTTTTGTTAAGAAATTTATACATAAAAGCCCCCTTTGGAATATAGAGGAAGCCATGCTTACATGACCAAGCTGTGAACAGGGGCCCAGCACAGCACTGACCATCACAGCAAATATGAACAATGGCGTACTGTGTGTGTGTGTGTGTGTGTGTGTGCTGGGGATCGAACTTGAGACCTTGTGCTTGTGAGGCAGGGGCTGGAACCACAGAGCTAAATCCCTAGCACAGAACACTAAGGAAACTGAAGGCTTTTAGGAAAGGAATGAAGATTGCTGGGTATTCACTGCATAGAGGCCTGTACAACAATGAAAATTAAAATGCAAATTAGATACATAAGCATCACGTGGCGGGAATGCTGATTTGAAGTTTAAGTGTTGGAAAGGCAACATTATGTATTGGTCATGGACACGCCTGAACGTACCAAGTGTTTAATTGTAAGTTCCCGACATGGTTCTCTCGTCTTTAGTGAGAGAACAGGACTGGGAAGGGAAGAGAGGGACCCACTTTACTGGTCATGTTGCATTCCTTAAATTATGATGAAATGTTATTATTTGTTCATTAGGGAAGGCATTCATCAAATGTGCCTATACAATTGTGTTTTATATAACTGTATATAATGCCTTTATAAATTTTCTACAATAAAAATTAAGATCAATATTCTAGTTGATCTTGACCATCAAGGGGAAGTAAAGGCTCTGCAAAAGTCCATCCACAGGCCGGTAACAAGCATGGCTTTGAGGCCCCTCTGACCTGGGTTCATTCCCAACTCTCCTGCTGCGTAGGGCAGAAATCTTCAGCGAATCCTTTCATTTCATTTGAAGTGTTCTGTATACAACAAGTGCTCAATAATTAGTAGGTACTGATAATTGTTCCCTACAGATGCCCACTTTAGTAACTATCACATTGAGAGAAGCACCTACCTGTGTTCCAAATGCTAGTGGGAGGCACTTATTGTCCTATTCTGTAGGGAAAGCTTAGATCAGAGGTGACAAGGAGGTGAGGATGGCTTTTCCTGGGGAACTTCCGAGACCTTGAGACTCACTGGACCACAGACAAGAAGCCAGGAGAATTGGAAACAGGGACCTAGGGCCTCGGTTGCGAGGTAGCCTTTTGTGTAGATGGCAGCTAGATATTGCTCTAAGGTCTCCATTCTCTAAAGTCTACAAAGAATGAGGGAAATATAATTTGGAACGAAGCTTTCATAAACTGGAGTTGCGAGAACAGAGTGACCTGGTGGTGACCTCTAAGGAGAAAATTCACCAAACACCAAATGCCTAGAGAAATAAATTTAAACAAGAGTCTCAGGAGGTCAGGAAAACTGTGCATGTCTTTACCCTTGATTGTTTATGAAATGGAAAGCAAAACCCCAAAAAAGATGAAGTCAGATGGGAAAGGGTACGTGGCCCAGAGGTTACAGCATCCGCTAAGAAACAGATGTTCCAAACACCTGTGGTTCCAGGCTGGGGGTCGGGTCACAGTAGGGGCTAAGCGAGGCCATGGGATGCTCCATTTCTACGTGGCTTGATGTCTCCCCACTTCCCACCCCGGGGCTAAGAGACTTCTCGGGACTCCTCCGGCCCCACTGAGCTCTTCCAGGTGCTTGAATTCCTCAGTTGCTGGGATAGACAAGCAAGAGAAGCAGCAGTGGTCCAGGCATGGATGCTGGAGCTAGTAAAGGTCCACCCAGCCCTTTCATTAGCTTTTTTTTTTTTTTTTTTTTGGCTGAAGGATTGAATCCAGGACCTTCCCGCTGAGCCATATCCTCGATCCTGTTTTGTTTTTTATTTTAAAATCTGGTCTTGCAAAATTGCCCAGGCTAGGCTCAAACTTGCAGTCCTCCTGCCTCAGCCTCCCACAGTGCTGGACTTATAGGCATGCATCACCGTGTACAGCTTCATTAACCTTATCTAAGGAATAATCACTGTAGCCGCTCCGTGAGCTTGTGTGGACTAAAAGGGACAACATACAACCAGCACAGCCCACGCCAAGAAGTACTTCATAAGAGCTCATTCTCTGTCAATCATGTGTGGGGTGTGGCCCAAAGCCATGAGCCTCTAGCCTGCAGCGTGGGTACCCTCAGTGAGGTCCCTGAACTTGCTTCAGTGTGTAACCGTTGCCCTGTAAAGTAGGTGGTCCCTGGAGATCAGCAACAGATGATATGTGAGGTCTGCAGCCCAGCAGGGGCAGCGACACGGCTGAGGCCAGGCAGAGCTCTGAGCAGGACAGCGCTAGACTGTCTGTAGAGACGCTGCTGGGAGGCAGAGGGCCAGGCCCGTTCCACCTCAGTCATGTCTGCCGGGCTGGCAAGTCTAGACACTGGACACGTCATGCTCTTGACCTCTTTCCTACCCAGCATGCGTTCTGTCGGGTCTGTAGCATCACCAACGTTCCGGTTGTGGTTAGATATTTTTTTCTCCTTTTGATTAAATGCTACCAGGATGGGACAGCTCAGCCTTTCCAGGGAAGGGACTGTGCTATGGAAAGTTTAAGGGAGGCCGTGGTTGGTTATTCTTTAGCAATTTCGTGATCTTTGCTCCATTGGAGGGTGGCTTAGAGGGAAGGGGGTACATGGTTGAGAAAAACAGAGGGGACCCGAGCAGAATGCCTCTGGGGAGTGATGGTGCCCTAGTTCTTTTGCCTTCCCCCCTTCCTCAGCTTCCTCCTTCACCTCCGCCCCCCACTCAGACCTCCTCAAACCTGCTAGTCCCTCAACATGTCAGGCGAGCGCTCTGCCACTGACTTCTACCCCCCGCCCCCTGAGGTCTTAGACAAGGCGGTTTTCCTCGACACCAGCCCGCTGCGGGTGATGGTGGCATGGTTAGATGTATACGGTGCATTTTCAACTTACAAACCAACGGTTTAAAACTGGGGTGTAAGTCCACCCTAAATCCACCAGAGGCCAGGCTGTCAGGAAGAGCAGAAAGTTCAGAATCAAGGGTGACGGGGACACAGGGGTGTCCAACAGGAGTGAGAGTACAGGCCCCACCCTACACAGATATTCCTGAAGTGTTCTTTCTTTTGTGTAAGTTGGAAATCATTTTCAAATAAAGTATTTTAAAGACAAATAACAAGTAGAAAATCTTTTCCACTTGGTAATTGCACTTTCAGAAATGCAACGCACAAAAATCCTCTTGGGTGAGGAATAAAGTCCCTTGATGGATATTCACCAAAGGGCTCTTGATACTGTTAGAACGCTAAGATAATATAAAAGTCAAGGGCTCAGAATGGTTCTGTGAACTACTGGCAGGAAGGAGAGAAGCCGCTGACAGTGCCAGGGATTTGAGGCAGAGGGAGCAGCTGTACCAAAGCCTGGGAAATAGCACACGAAGGAGACTAATTTACCTGTAGCGTGGTGAAAGGAATGAAGGGGGCAGATGTGCCCGGGGGTGGGGTGGTCAAAACCAGAAACCTGACACTGAGTTAGAGGGCCCTGCGTGTCCAAATGAGAAACAATGGAGATTTGGCCTTGGCTGGTGCCCGTGGGAAGAAGCTCATAGGCACAAACTTAGTCCAGAAGCAGAACGGGCCTTGCTGTGGTCAGGGCAATGTCAGAGTGGTGTCCAGAGGGCTCTCTAGGCTGCAGCTTGAGTGTACAATCTAGGAACAGCAGAAGGATGGGGATGCGGTGCAGGCCAGGGGACACTGAGAGTGACATTTCAGCCTTAATCATCAGAAAGCCCAAGCAGGCAGTCAGATATCTGGGTATAGAACCATTCAACAAAGAAGTCAGTGCTAGAGATATAAAGTGATTTAAAGCAAAAGTTTTCTCTCCCTGCCCTTCTACCTTTCCCTGTTTTCCAAATTTTCCAGTGTATATTATTGTTAGCAGGATTTTTTTTTAAAAAATGACTTAGGTCCTCCACTTTACTCATCCAGGCAGGTATGTGTCACCTGGTGCTCAGACGGCCCCTACCTTGTAGCCTGAGAGGATCCATTTTTCCAACTTGAATTGTACCCTGAACACACCGAGCACCCTGAGTGTCAGCCTCCACCAGAGGCCAGGCTGTCGGGGAGAGCAGAAAGTTTAGAATCAAGGGTGATGGGGACACAGGGGTGTCCAATAGGAGTGAGAGTACAGGCCCCACCGAAGCATCTCCCTCCCTGCCTTCCTCCCATGCCCATCCCGGGGCGGGGTGTGACCCAAGCCAGCTCTGAGCTGGGGGACTGCAGCACCTTGTGGAGCAGATCCTGTGGGATATGGCGGAGGCAGAGCTCTGTCCCCAGCAGAGGAACAAAGTTCATTTCCCTCCAATCCTCGCAGGCCTTGATGAGTTGCGCTTCTCTGTACTAAGAAAGCAAAACAATCCCCTTCATGGAGGAACCCTGACTCTCAGCACCCTCTGCTGGTTTGCATTGATGCTACAGGTACACTTGGAAGACTCGAGCAGCAGACATGCCCAAACCTTTTGCACAAAACCAGCAAACGACAGCAGTGGGCGTTTGTTGTGCTCAGATATTGGACTTGGGAGATTTAAGCCAATCCTCATTGTAACCCAGGAGGTCACCTCCCTATTATTCAGGTTTTATTTGAAAAACTAAGGCCTCCAGGTTCCAGCTCTTCCCATAGTTACGTGTTAGTGAGCAGCTGAGCTGGACACATACTCAGGCTGCCTGACCACAGGCCCTGCACGCTGAAATCCCCAGGCCGAGGTCAGAAACTGGCCCTGGAAGGGCCTGGGAGGGGAACTACCGAGGGAGCTCTGAGGCTGTCACGTCACATATTTTAGAAGCAAAAGTTCAAGGACAGGGAAAATGGAAAAGGCTCTCAGAAGCCAGGAACCTTGAGAAATGTTAGTACACCCCGCACGTGTTCAGGGCGAGGGGACGCCAACAGCACGCAAAGATGTCACTAGGAGTGACTTTTCAACACCAGAGAATAAAAGTGAAGGCCGTGTTTCGGCAAGCAGGACTTTAGAATATTCTTAGACGTGGTGGTAAGTGATAAGTACCTCCCTGGCAGGCCGACAGTGCCCACAGTTTCCCTTACGTGAGTCTGACTTGTGGTATGAGTGTCTCTAGGTCAGTGCAGGCCCCAGGGTGGGGGGAGCTGGCGTCAGGGAGCCGGAGATCAGAGGCACTTCCCTTGGCAGCCGGTCACCCTGGGCACTTTGTTCTTGTCCTCTACTGATACTGAGGGCCAACTGTATCATCTGTTCTTAACACTGACATAATAAGGTCTCATGGTTCCACCAAGAATGTTCTGGAAGGTTTCTGTGCATTGAGAAGGAAGTCCCGCTGCCCTTTGTGATGATTAGTCCTGATGTGTCAACTTCATTTGATTAAGAAACATTTGACACACTAAGAAAGCATGCTCCTCCATATGTCCCGGTGGGTCACGGAGGTGTGACCTCAGGGACTGTAGATGGCTCTGACTCATTTCTCTAGCACTCTTGCCCTGCTCTGCTTTCTGGCTGCCATGAACTAAGCAGCTTCGCTCCATCACATCCTTCTGCTATGAGACTTCTGCCATGGAGCCAGTCAGTCATGTACTAGGTCTCTGGACACGGAACTAAATTATATCTCTCCTCCTTTAAGTTGTGGGTATGGGGTATTTGCCATCTCAGTGATGCGAAAGCTTACCAATACAGCTCCCAGTCTTAAGATTGTCCTCTGTACGATTTTTGCTATTAATTCAACTTTTTTTTTTTCAAAAAAAATTTTTTTTGAGCCAGAGTCTCACTTTGTAGTTCAGGCTGGCCTGTTAATTCAACTTTTTAAAGAAGAAAACCCAGATTTTTTTTTTTTTTCCTGTTTGGAGACAGGGTCTCGCTTTGTAGTTCAGGCTGGCCCTGAGCTTACTATGGTGCCCAGGCAAGCCGCCGCAAACTCTGCAATCCTCCTGTCTCTGCCTCCCGAGTGCTGGGATGACAGGCGTGAGCCGCCACGTCCAGCATTGTGGTATGCGGTGTTGATTGTTGGTGGGCGTGTCTCCACGCCCAGCATTATATGTGGTTCCCAGGGATCGAACTCGGGTCCTTGAGCTTGCAAAGCAGGCGCCGGAACCACTGAGCTAACCCTCCGGCCCCCAGATATATATATAATCTCAGAGCAGGTGGTCTGGAAGCTCCTCACCCGCCCCACCCTCTAGGCCCCAGAGGCCAGATGCTCTCACCTTGCAACCAGCCAGGTAAAAGTTCTTAACATTGCTTGATGTGAGTGTTTTTGTCATCATGTCCACACACCTGCAGAGAAAAGAACTGGTGATCCAGCAGGTCCTCAGCCGCTTTCAGAGAAGGGGGCCCGGAAATTTTTATTTGGGTCCAGGATGGCAGCAGAGACCTTTCATAGAGAAGAAAGGCTTATTTTAGGGATATAGATACTTGTCCAGAAGTAAAAACAGCAGGCCTGTTACACAAAGCTGAGATTAAGAGAGATAAGGCCACCGATCAAACCCTTTAGAAGACAATATATTAGACTTGAGAACATCCAAGAAGATGGCGGAGTGGCGAACAGCAGAGGAACAGCCTCTCCGAGTTCAGTGTCCCCACACTGGAATGTAGGAATGCGAGGGAAAGAGGGAAGAAAGAGGGTCCTCGGGACCCCGCTAGGATCTGAAGTGGGAAGTGAAGCCCACAGGGAAAGCAAAGACTCAGTGCAGAAGAAGGAGGTGGCCAGTGGTGCTTTCTCCCTGAGCCCGTCTCGGTGTGGGCGAGGGGTGGCTCGAGCTGTGGATGCGCAGTGAGTCTTAGCAGCCCCACAGGCCTCTGCAGGGAAACACATTAGGGGAACAGATTAGTGGGCGTGGTGGACTGTAGTGGCTGGTCAATTATTCAAATCCAGACATTCCCCGGGAGAGTGCGATTGGCCAGTAGCCATCATGGTGATCGGCCAACTGAGCTCAGGATGCAGGGAAGCTGAAGGCTGGCTCTGTCTAGAAGCTCCAGTGTCAGGGGGAGGCAGAACCAAGTTCGAGGTGACCAGAGGTCAAGGAGCAGGTCCACGTTGGCAGGACGCCCACAGAGTGTTGCAGGCTGAACAGATCTAGCTCCAGCCTCACAGCCAGAAAGCAGCCTGTTCTTCAGCAGAACTAAAGGTGCAAGCTGGCTGGGACCATCCACTTACACTGCTGAAAATCTGCGCTTGGCTTGCTGAGAGTACTGAACACGAATATAGGCTCTGTCTGCTGATTCTGTCTACCACTGACAGCAGAGACATGCCCTGAATGAACAAAGCATGTATGAGGGAAGACATCATAACGATCATAGCAGAAATTAATACAACTGAGATTAAGAAAACAATACAAAGAATCAATGAATCAAAGAGCTGGTTCTTTGAAAGATTAAATAAAATTGACAAACTCTTAACCATCCTTATCAAAAAAGGAAAGAAAAGACTCAAGTCCATGCAGCTAGGATATGAAACCACCACAGATTCTGCAGAAATCTGAAAGGTCAACAACGCCTATTCAAGAACCTATATTCTATTCAAATGGAAACACACAAGGAATAGACAGGTTCCTAGATACATACGAATTACCAAAGCTGAATCAAGAAGACATAAAAACTCCAAATAAGCCAATATAAGTCAATTAAATTGAAGGCATAATTAAAAATCTACCAAAAAAGAAAAGGCCAAGCCCTGACATATTCACTGCTGAGTTCTACAAAGAATTCAGACAAGTCACAATGCTACTACTTCTCAAACTCTTTAATGAAATTAACAAGGAAGCAGTGCTTCCAAATTCATTCCTGAAGCGAGCATTTTTACCTTGATACCAAAAACTGAGAAAGAGCCCATCAAAAAGGTGAACTATAGGCCAATCTCCCTAATGCATATGGACACAAAAACCTTCAGTAAGATACCGGCAAACAGAATACAAGTCAGCAGGAAGATCAAACACCATGACCAAGTAGGATTCATCCAGGGATGCAAGGATGGTTCACCACATGCAAATCAATACGTGTAATAAATGTAGTATACAATATTGACAGAGCCAAGGGCAAAGAACATATGATCATCTCTGTAGATGCAGAAGAAGCATTTGACAAAGTTCAACACCCATTTATGATAAAAAATAACCCAATAGAAAATCAGATTACATGGTCTTTATCTCAATCTGATAAGAGTCATCTATGACAAGCCAACGGCCAACATCATACAAAGTGTACAAAACCTGAAAGCTTTTACTCTAAAATTACAGATAAGAATGTTCAGTCACTACACTTATTCAATATAGTTCTGGAAAAATTATACAGAACAAATTGACAAAAGAAAGAAATAAATGGAACAAGAATAGAAAAGGAAGAAAATTAAATTATCATTATATATGGATGACATGATAGACCCCAAAACTCCACACAAGACCAAAAAAAAAAAAAAAAAAAAAAAAAAAAAAAAAAAAAAAAAAAAAAAAAAAAAAAAAAAAAAAAAAAAAAAAAAAAAAAAAAAAAAAAAAAAAAAAAAAAAAAAAAAAAAAAAAAAAAAAAAAAAAAAAAAAAAAAAAAAAAAAAAAAAGCTCCTCCAAAAAGGCTTCTAGATTTAATAATAAATTCAGTACCATAGCTGGATACAAAGTCAACACTCAAAAAAATCAACAGTATTCTCTGTACACAAATAACAAACTCACTGAGGGAAAACTTAGGGAAACAAAACCTTTCACAAGAGCATCCAAAAAATGAAATACCTAGGAATCAATCCAGTGAAGGAACTAAGACCTTTACATTGATAATTACAGTATTCCGAGGAAAGAGATCAAAGAGGATATCAGGAATTAGCAGGAGTAGGTCCATACTTTGGAGGAATCCCAAGGATAGGAGTGAGGGAGAGGAAAACTAAGAAGGAAATGAGCTGGGAACGGAGTGAGTTAGGTGGAAGTCAGGGGCCAATGGAAGTTTCCATGTTTCCTTTTTTTTGTTTGCTTGTTTTTGTTTTTTGTGACAGGGTCTCACCTTGTAGTTCAGCTGGCCCTGATCTTATTATGTATCCCAGGCTGACCTTGAATGCACAGAAATCCTCTTGCCTCTGCTTCCAGAGTTCTGGGATTACAGGGGTGAGCCACCACACCCAGCACTGTGGTGTGTAGTGCTGATTGCTGGGATTATGAGCATGAGCCACCACACCCGGTATTGTGGTATGTGGTTACCGGATCGAACCAGGGACCTTGCACTTGCGAGGCAGGCTCTGGAATCACTGAGCTAAATCCCCAGCCCTGTGTTTCCACTTTTGCAAACTGATATTAGCCTCTTTTCAACAAAATTTCCTTGTGGAACAATCACTTCCTTGAACAAGGCATCTGAGAATAGCTAAAGGGATCTCATCTTGCAGGATAATTGGTCTCCTTATCAATCAAAAGTGATTAACTTATTCTACCTCACTTGAGATATGCTCCTAGACAAAGATTTATACCAAGTAAGTTGCTCACATTCCAAAACACATTCTTCAGTGAAGTTAGACTAGCACCCAGCTGGTGGACTCCTTAACTATCTCCAGTCCCACACCTAGAGAATGGCTCTTATTGAGTTGTATTTTGGAGTAAAGCTTTTCCAATATCAGGAAACACAGTTACAAGATTTACTGCACATCAACTCTATGGATATTGATAATTAAATTTCTTGAAGTCATTTGATGAAGATACTTATGACTTTAAAAGAAATAGCTATGCTTCTCCTAAGTCATTTATTTCTCTCATTTTTAATTTTACTTCATGAGACTGATCAAATTTCCCTTTTCCACTTAAATTGCTAGAAGTTCAGAGCTGAATGTGTGGGCCCCCTATAGCCAGACTGTTGCAGTATGGAAGTTTCAGCTTCTCCATCTTTGCTTTCCCCTTCTTTCTTCTTTTTTGAACAATCTGATGCCCTACTGCTTTAGTTCATTCGTTGGCTTAGGCCACTTGAAATGTGTATTAGAATAAGGTAAGAATCGATGCATAAACAGTCGAGGCCTTTATGCCCTTGGATTCTAGGATTGTCACTTTACTACAGTGAGACCTATTACACCTCCACTGGGAAATGGTTTTGAGTTAGGGGGCCCTGTGTAAGGTGAGGCCAGGCCCTGCTGTCCCCTGTGAGCACTATGGGTCCTAAGATTGCTGAGTCCCCTCAGTTGCCATCTTCATGGCTTCCTGCACCCGTCCCTCCACCCCCTTCCCCCTTTCTCTGATCACAGTAGCACAGACCCTCCAAGTCTCCCAGCCTGGCCTCGGCAGGCCTCCCTGCCCCCATGTCTCTGCTGCATTCTCCATGCTGCGGCCTGAGCGGCTCATGCCTTCTCCTCTCAAGCTTCAGACTCCATCCTCTGCTGACTGAACCAACGGAAGCTGCTCACATGGCCTCCGAAGTTCTGCATGACTGGGAGGATTCATTCACTCCCTCAGAGGAGGAACCTGAGATTTACGGATGTGGGGCAGGTCAGACAGACCATCCCTGCCCTAAATGTCCTCTCTGCTGACTTGCCCTGAGCCCACCTTCTGAGAGAGGCCAGGAAGAAAACAGAACATTCCAGAAAGATGAATCCCACTAAGAGTTTCCCGTTTGGGTCACTTTCCCCTTCGTAAACACTGACACCATGGAGGAATATTACAGGCAACCAAAAACACAAGGTCCTAAAAAGGCTTTTTCTTATCATAAATGGCCAGTTTTACTTGAAACTAATTGTACATAGCGCAAGATGTTTACTTTGGAGTCCGGCTGCTCACTTTATCTATGCTGAATCATTTCCTGTGTCACAGGGACCACGGGACCGGAGGCCTTTGAGGACAGTGACCTGTCCGTCTGTCCTTCCCTTTCTCCTCAGCATGCTGGAGAAGCCCGAAGGAATATTCTCAAAGGAAGAGATGAATGAATGAAGGTGGGAGAGAACAGAATGACAAGTGAATGGCCTGAAGCAAACACACCTGGCCAAGGGCCAGTGAAGAAGGGAGGGAGGGTCTGGACTAAAGCAAGCAACACCGGGACCATCTCCCTGAGCAAAACAGAATCCTGCCATCTTAGGGCTTCGGGGTTCTGAGGCCTCTCAACTCCCTTAAAGCCTGGCCTTCACTCACAGAAAGCTTTGACAGTTTAGGCAAGTAGCTTTTGTCTCTGTAGACCTCAGTGTAATTCTCACTCATCTGTAAAATGGGTATGTTACATAGTGCTGTCTCTCAGAGCTGCTGAGAAGATCAAAGGATACTGTCTGACCTTGCAAATGCTTCATCCCAAAGTCTTTTGTGTGCACAGCCTCCAAACCCCTTCAGAATCACGGAAGTGAGTGGGACCGACCCCAGGAGCAGCTGAGGTGCTGGAGTACAGAGCGGCTTCGGCTTATGGCACCTCACAGGCTGGTTCACTTTGGGGGAGCCCCTCCCCCTCACTGCCCCCTGCCCCTGCTTCAGCTGCCCTGATGCTGACAGAAGCGCTGAGATGAATTTACTGCCCTCTCTGAACTGTCTGCTTCTCCAGCCCAGGTGTCCTGTCAGGATGAGGCCTGGACGTTGGATGTCAGTCCTCCTCAGACGCCACCTGGCTCCCACCCTAGACGGCCCCCTAAAGGGGCAGCGGCTAGGAAGCAGCTGAATGACCTGAATGCCCAACGAAAAAGCCCCACGGATGGGAATGGGATCCGTACTTACCCTCCTGCAAAAGATTTGCAACATTCAGAACACTGAATATATGGCTCACAAGAAAAAAACAAAGCTGTAAAACGAGTAGAGGGGCTGGAGATTTAGCTCAGTGGGTTCTGGTGCCTGGCAAGCACAAGGTCTTGAGTTTGATCCCTGGTAACCACATACAATGCTGGGCGTGGTGACTCACGCCCACCAGTAATCAATACCACATACCACAGTGCCCCGCGTGGTGGCTCACGCCTGTAATCCCAGCACTCAGGAGGCAGAGGCAGGAGGATTGCTGAGTTCCAGACTTGCCTGCACTACATAGTGAGCTCAGGGCCAGCCTGAACTACAAAGCGAGACCCTGTCTCAAAAAAAAAAAAAAAAA
>PVIC010035242.1:0-19121 GCA_004025085.1 Thryonomys swinderianus | reverse complement strand
AAAGAGGCTGTCTTTCCTCCATTGGGGATATTTGCCTCCTTTGTCAAAGATAAGGTGGCTTAGTGTATCGGGGGTTGTTTCTGGATCTTCTAATCTATTCCGCTGCTCCTCGGGTCTGTTCCTTTGCCAGTACCATGCAGTTTTTATCACAGTGGCTTTATAGTAGAGTTTTAAATTGGGGATTGTAATACCCCCTGCCATGTCGTGGTTGCTTAGAATTGCTTTTGCTATTCTAGGTTTCTTGTGTTTCCAGATGAATTTTTGTATTATTTTCTCTAGCTCGGTGAAGTATAGCATTGGAATTTCAATTGGAATTGCATTGAATCTGTAGAGTAGTTTGGGAGTATAGCCATTTTAACGATGTTGGCTCTCCCTACCCAGGAACAAGGGATGTCTTTTCACTCTCTGATCTCCTTTTCTATCTCATTTTTCAGAGTCCTATAGCTTTCTGAGTAGAGATTTTTCACTTCCTTTGTTAGGTTAATTCCTAGACATTTCATTTTTCTGCATGCTACTGTGAAAGGGATTGTCTCCCCAATTTCTCTTTCAGTGAGTCTGTTGTTTGTGTAGACAAAGGCTTTTGATTTTTGAGCATTAACCTTGTATCCAGTAACACTACCCAATTTGGTAATTAAGTCTAGCAGTCTTTTGGTTGAGTTTTTAGGATCCTCTTGATAGAGTATCATATCATCAGCAAATAATGACAGTTTAACTTCTTCCTTTCCTGTCTTTATTCCTTTTATATCTTTGTCCTGCCTGATTGCTATGGCTAATGCTTCCAGCACTGTATGGAACAAGAGTGGTGACAGCAGACATCCTTGTCTCGTTCCTGATCTTAGTGTAAAAGGTTTCAGTTTTTGCCCGTTGAGTATGATGCTGGCTGTTGGTTTCTCATAAATAGCTTGTATTAAATTGAGATAAATTCCATTGATTCTGATTCTCTGTAGGGTTTTGATCATAAATGGGTATTTGATTTTGTCAAATGCTTTGTTTGCATCTATTGAGATAATCATATTGTTTTTGTCCTTGAGTCTGTTAATATAGTGTATTACATTGATTGATTTATATATGTTGAACCAGCCTTGCATCCCTGGGATAAATCCGACTTGATCAGGGTGTATGACTTTCTTGATAACTCTCTGTATTCTGTTTGCCAGTATTTTATTGAGGATTTTTGCATCAATGTTCATTAGAGAGATTGGCCTGTAGTTTTCTTTTTTGGTAGGATTTTTCCCTGCCTTTGGGATCAAGGTGATGGTTGCTTCAAGGAATGGTTTGGGAAGTACTGCTGCCTTTTTGATTTCATTAAAAAGATTGAGAAGTACAGGTATTAACTCTTCTTTAAAAGTTTTGTAGAATTCAGCAGTGAAGCTCTCAGGACAAGGGGTTTTCTTTGTTGGTAGGTTTTTTACTACATTTTCAATTTCCCAGATTGATATCAGGTTAACATTTTTATATCCTCTTCATTAAGCTTTGAAAGTTCATATGAGTCTAGGAATCTATCCATTTCTTCTAGATTTTCCATCTTCTTGGAGTATAGATTTTCAAAGTATGTGTTTATTATCCTTTGGACTTCTTCTGGATCTGTGCTGATTTCCCCATTTTCATTCCTTATAGCATGGATTTGAGCCTTTTCCTTCCTTTGTTTGATAAGGTTGGCTAAGGGTCTGTCAATCTTATTTATCCTTTCAAAGAACCAACTCTTTGATTCATTGATTCTTTGTATTGTTCTCTTTGTCTCCACTGCATTATTTTCTGCTCTGATCCTTATAATGTCCTCTCCAGTATGTGCTTTGGGTTTGTTTTGCTCCTCTTTTTCTAATTGTTTGAGGTTTATCATTATATTGTTTATTTCAGTTTGCTCTATATTCCGAGTGTAGGCATTCACTGCTATGAATTTCCCTTGAAGAACTGCTTTCATTGTGTCCCATAAATTTCTGTATGTTGTGCTGGGGTTGTCATTTAGTTGTAGAAACTGTTTCTCTGTTATCTCTGGCAACAGGTTTTTTATGTCTTTTACACTGTCTCCTGCTTCCTCAGTGACTCCAATCAGTCTTATATTATTTTTCATAGAGTCATCTAGAAGCTGTTGAATTGATTTCTCATGGTCCCTTGCTCTTTTCCATAGATTATATCTTTCCTACTCTTTGGCTGCTATGCTGTCCTCTAGGTCTGAGATTCAGTTCTCTGCTTCATTCATCCTACTTCGCAAGCTTTCGTTCTCCTTCATCATTCCCTGGAGCTCTGTTTGAAGCTGTTTAAAAGGTTCCATTGCTTCTGCTATCTTGGATTCTATCATCTCGCTGATCTCTTCTTTAATGATATCTTTCACTGTGGACAGTATCTCTGTTTTGAGCACAGAAATGAGTTCCGATTTCCATTTTACTAGATCTGCTTTAGTTACCATGTCCAAGAGTCCTGGTGTTTGAGTTTCAGTTTGCCCTATTTCCCTTTTCTCTGAATTTCCCTGTGGCGGTGATCATTGTGTCTGGTTTTTTGTATATTTCCTCATTTCTACTCTTTTGTTGTTACTAATGGTATTTGGTTTGATTCTTTGCCTGATGACAGGGCAATGTTTGTTGCAGTCCTCTTTCTTTCTATTATGTGACACCCTTCGGATTGGCATCTTTCTGAGGTGTCCTTCTTTAATCTGTAATGACCCTTCATAGTTCTCAGTTCTAACACATCATGGGAGGAATTTGAGCAGAATAATCACATCATCCTTGTAACCGTAATACAATCAGTGCCAAAATCAGCAGTAAACACAGTAAATAAAATGAAAAGTTCTGTTAATTTTAATTCTGAAGACTTTGAGCTCATAAGTTACCTCCATGTCCACATGCTAAAATTTAGAATTAATCAATAATGTGTATACAACATGTAGATCATAAATGTACCCCCTGAACCCTTTGGGGATAAAAGGTCACTGGGGGATCAGGGAGGTAGGGAGACAGGAGGAGAGTGAAATAGGGTTAGCAGATTTATGAAGATCACATAGACTTGACTATCTCACATATGCCAGTGGGTAATAGAGGATAAAACTACGTATATAAAACAGTACCAACTCCATGCTGTAAGACCAATGGAGACTTTGCACACCTTCTTATAATAGTACAGGAGAAGAAATAGGGCAGCCTAAGAGGCTTTTAATTCTGGGTATTGCTTCTGACAGGAAGATAGGAGAAGGTGTGGGGATGAGAGCTGAATACAGGGATGTAGGAGTAGATGACAAAATAGAAGCTACATCTCCCCCCTTTTTTTTTATCTTGCCTTGTCTCTCGGTGCTGCTCCAGTGTGGAGGGACACAGGAAATCGCTCCAGCTCCTCTCCGGCCTTGGTCCTCACAACACAGCTCCGGGGTGGGGTGCGGGCCTGCCGTCAGGCCTTAGTCCTCCGCTGTGGAAATGGTGCCTGGGTGTACCTGAGTCTCTGGCATGGAGCAGGGCCAGTTGGCAGGCCTCAGTCCTCGAAGCTGGGAATGGAATGGCACCTGGGGTACCCGAGTCTCTGGGGTGGAATGGGCCAGTCGACAGACCTCAGTTCTCTTGCCATGCATTTTTAAATTATTCCTTTGTAGTTCCCCTTGAAGTCAGGTATTGTATGTTCTCCTGCTTTGCTCCTGTTACCAAGGTTGTCTTTGTTATTCTGTGTCTCTTTATATTCTGTATACATTTTGCGATTTTCTCTAGATCTGTAAAATATGCTGTTGGTATTTGGACTGCAAGTGCATTGATCTGTTCAGCAAAAGAATCAACTAATAGAGTAAAGTGGCAGCCTATAGAATGGGAAGATATTTTGCCAGGTACTCTTTAGGTAGAGGACCAATATATAGATATATAAAGACCTGAATAAAAAAGACTTTAATAAAATTAAAGGCTCAGTCAAGATATGGGCAAGTGAAATGATTAGGTACTTCATAGAGGAAGAAATACAAATGGTCAACAAATATATCAAAAAATGCTTAACATCTCTGCCCATTAGAGAAATTTAAAGTAAAACAGCACTGAAATTTCATCTCACACCAGAAAGAATAGCAATCATCAATAAATAAAAAATAACAAGCACTGGCATTGCTGTGGTAAAAAGGAGACTTCCTACATTGTTGATGTGAATATAAACTAGAAAAACCATTAGGGAAATAGATATGGAGACTTCTCAAAGAACTAAAATTAGAAATTTCATATGACCCAGCTATCCTACTTGAAGGTATCTTTCTTGCAGTGTGTAACACATCATGCTATAGTGATACATGCATGCCAATATTTACAGCACTGCAAATCCTAATAGCTAAATCCTAGAAATAGCCTGTTAACTCATCAACAAATGATTGAATAAAGAATATGTGGTATCTACATATAATGGAATACTACTATGCTATAATGAAGAACAAATTTGAGACATTTGTAGGAAAATGGATGCACCTGGAAAATATAATTTTGAATGAAATAAGTCAGACACACACATTTGAATACAGTGTAGTATCTTTCATTTGAGTGAAGCAAAGTACAAACTAAGAAAAATAAAGAAAGTATAGAAGGGACAAGGAAATGGATCTCTTGTACAATGGAACAGGTCCATTTGATCAAGGATGAGGGCCAGGGGTAAAGGTGAGGGGCTAGGAAAATGGGTAGACTGAAAATATGCCAAGTACAGGATCCTAATCACCTCAGTGAACGTGAACATAGGGATATGGGTAAAAATGAGAATTAACTCATATCATATACTGGTACAAATTCCCTGATGTTGATAGGTGATTGTGAGCTGTATAGAAAATGTACTAATAAAGAGTTCAATTTTAAAAAATGAACTAAGATTAATAATATCAACAAGAATGAAAAGCAGAAGGGAATTAGAGAAGGAAGGAAGAAAGCAAGAGAGAAAATGGTTAAAAAAGATATAAACTGTATTATGTACATGTAGCAACTCTTCAAGATGGTCATAAAATGCAGATACTGCAACCATGTACTAATAAATGAAAAAATCCTGCTTTGTACCTTTTCAGATGCTTGTTAGATATACTGAAGTTGTTGCCAAAAGTTTTCACAATAAATCCTATGCTCACATGGAAGTGTTTGCAGTGCTGTGTCAGTGCTGTTGTCATTATTTTGTGCAGTGGTAAGATGAACTCTTATTTTTCAAACCTGTGACAGCTTAAAAGCTTGGTATCTCTTTCTTGTATGCCAAATTCCATATATCAAATTGCCTTCTAAATATAGTTACCAAAACTTGCATTTTCAAAGCTAAGGCTATTATCTTGTTCTTCATACTTTTTCTTCTATAATTTTTAACCTTGTTCAGTGATTACTTAGTTCACTCCATGACCCAAGCTTATTCTTAGAATCTACACTGTCTATACCTCATCCATCATGCAGTAAATCATTAAATTGTGTTGAAGTTTGTCTTCCAATTACCTCTCTAATCTCTCTCTTGTTCTCTATCTTAGATGCTACTACTATTCAAGACCATATTGGCTCTTGCCTGGGTTATTGTAAAAACATGTACTGGTATCCTACTTTATGAAATTAACCATAACCCCCAACATTTTGGATAACACCTGCATATACTTCCAATCTCAGCTCAGGGACAAGGTTTATCAGGCAGACTTCCTTGACATCCCCCACTTGTCATTACTCTGTTTGCATAAGTTAGCTCCTCTTATACTATATGGCTCTACAATGTCCTATGTTTATTTTTGTCATAGCAAAAATCACACACTATTATAATTGTCTCTTCACTTGTTAGTCTCAGTTTCACTGTGAACTCCCAGATATCACAGAATGTATCTATGCTGGGTTTTTTTCACCTAACATTATATCTTCCATGTCCACCATGTTGTCTAAATGATATGGTTTTGTATCTCTAATGGCTAAAGAGTATTCCATTGTGTATGTGCACCACATTTTCTTAGTCCATTTCTCAATTGAGAGATGCTTATGTTGATTTCCTTCTTTGCTATTATGAATAGTGCTATGAGCAACATGGGAGTGTGGATACCTCTTTGAAATACTGATTTCATTTCCTCTTAATATAAACCAAGTAGGATTTCTGGATAATATGGCAGTTCTACTGTTTTTTTTGCATCATTCAGTAATGCAAACTTTATTGGTACATTATATACACAGCTCACAATCACACAAAACATTGGGGAATTTGTACCAATATGTGACACAGGACAATTCTCATTTTTACCCACATCCCTGGCCACCCACCCCCTCCCCACCACATATATATATATATATATATATATATATATATATATATACTCTTTTATTTTTTTCCAAATCATATTTATTCCTTCCCCTCATTACATTCCCACACCAAATTCCCTTTTGATATTACAAAAACTATCATACATTCTAGAGCTCCTTTACCTCTACAGGTACTCATATCAAAGAAAAGATCCTGTATTTGCATATCTGTGTTCTATTTATTTCACTTATTAGTGTGTCCTCCAGGTGCCTCCATTTGCACATAAATGAATCAATCTTGTCATTCTTTAAGGCACAGTAATACTCCATTAAAATCTTCTTTATCCAATCTCCAGTTGATGGGCATTGGAGTTGTTTCCAAGATTGAGCTATCACGAACTGAGCTGCTATGAACAAGGGTGTAAATCTGTCTTTGCAATGTGATTTTTAAAATTCTTTTGTGTATATTCCTAGCAGGGGGATAGTAGGGTTGAATGGGACCTCTAGTCCTAGTTTTCTTTGGAATCTCCACACAGATCTCCACAATGGTTGGCAGTTATATTTTTTAGTTTTCCAAGGAACCTCTGTATTGTTTTCTACAATGGCTGCACTAATTTACATTCTCTGAAACAATGTGCCAAGGTTTCCTTTTCTCTATATCTTCACTAAAAAATGATATATATTGTCTTTTTTTTTTTGAGACAGGGTCTCTCTTTGTAGTTCAGGCTGGCCCTGAGCTCACTATGTAGTCCAGGCAAGCCTCGAACTCAGCAATCCTCCTGTCTCTGCCTCCCGAGTGCTGGGATGACAGGCGTGAGCCACCACACCCAGCATATATTGTCTTTTTGATAGTGGTAATTCTAAATTGAATCAGGTGATAATTTGTGTCTTAATTCATATTTCCCTGATTATTAGTGATGATAAACTCTTCCCTCTTCCATTCCTACTCTCCCTGTACTTTTCTCTTCACCCACTCCTCCATGTAGTAATTTTGCAGTACTGAGGAGTGAAACTGGAACATTGTGCATGCTGGACAAAGTGTTCTACCATTCAGCTATATCTCCAGCCCTGTTACAATTTTTTTAGTCCATTAATTGTTTTCTTTTTCCCATTCAGTTGAATTACTTATATTCTGGATGTCAACCTCTTGTCATATATAGAGTTTGCATATATTTTCTCCCAACTGTAGGTTTCCTTTTCACTTTGGTGATGATTTCCTTTGGTAGGCAGAAGCTTTTTTACCTTCATGTAATCCCATTTGTACATTTTTGTTTTCTTTCTTTTTGGGGTATCCTCCAAAATGTCCTTGCCAATTCCAATATCACCAATATTTCTCCTATTTCTCTTTTAGTTGTTTCATGTCTTCGCATTTAAGTCTTGAGTTGATTTTTCTAATTGATGAGACATAGGTGTCTAGTATCATTTTCCATATGATATTCAATTTCCTCAGCACATTTCTTGAAAATATCTTTGCTACAATGCATGTTCTTAGCAGAGTCTTGCCACACAGCTCAGGCTGATTTTAAACACACTATATAGTCCAATCTGGCTTTGAATTCATGACAGTCCTCCTGCCTCAACCTTCCTCATATAGTGATTACAGGTGTGTGCCAACATACTGGCTTCTGAACTCTTGTTGATCTATTTACTGTAGATAGGAAGGTTTACTTATAGGTTTTTAAAAAGTACACCTTTATTGGGCCAGAGATTTAGCTCAGTGGTTCTGGTGCCTGCCTAGCAAGTGCAAGGTCCCTGGTTCGATCCCGGGTAATCACATACAACAATAATGGGCATGGTGACTCATGCCCACCAGCAATCAGTACCACACACCACAATGCCAGGTGTGGTGGCTTGTGCCTGTAATCCCAGCACTCGGGAAGCAGAGGCAGGAGGATTGCTAAGTTTGAGGTTTGCCTGGGCTACGTAGTGAACTCAAGGCCAGCCTGAACTATGAAGCGAGACCCTGTATCAATATATATATATATATATATATATATATATATATATATATATATACATATACATATATATACACACACATACACATATATATTATTTATATATTTATGTATATGTATACTATATATATTTATATATTTATTTATTGGTACATTATATATACACATCATGATCACATTCAATATTGGGAATTTGTACCAGTATGATACAATTTAATTCTTATTTTTCCCATTCCCCTACTCACCCCACAACCCCTGCCCCCTAAATACATAAGATTTGTTCCTTTTTTTTATTACCATCACATTTTTCTTTACCCCCTCATTACTCACCCCTCCACCACATTTCCCTTTGAATATTTTCTATTTCACAATATTCATCATACATTCTAGTACTCATTAACAACTTCAGTTTTTATTCCATGTATCTGTTTTTAAACTAATACTATGCTTTTTGAATTGCTATAGTGTTGTAATATATTTTAAAACAGATAGTGTAATGCCTCCTGCTTTGTTCACTTTCAAGATGAATTTGTGTTGTTGGTTCCATAAGAACTTTGGGATTTTTTTCTAGTTCTGTGAAGAATGTCATTAGTAGTTTGACTAATAATTGCTTTGAATATGTGGATCTCCCTTGCTTGTATAGGCATTTCAACAATATTCATTCTTCCAATTCAGAAAAACAATATGTCTTTACATTTCTTTTATCAGTGTTTTATAGTTCTCTTTGTAGAGATCTTTCACCTCTTTGGTTATTTTATTCCCAATTATTTTATTTTTGTAGTTATTTTTTCTTGATTACTTTTCCAGGAAATTTGCTATGGACTTATATAAATGCTACAGATTTTTGTGTGTTGACTTTTGTACTCTGAAACTTTACTGAATTGATTAGGTGTAATTTTTTGTTAATAGAGCCATCATGGGTGGTAATAGATGCCCCTACAATTGCTAATGAAAACATGTACCTAGGATAATGGTAGCTGGCTGTGCATCTCAGTAGCTGCACTGAGAGAATATAGGAAGTCATGTTTTTGTTCACACAATTGGTATAATAAATGGTAAGGTGTGTAAACGTGTGTCAAAGTAACAACTACCGAGTTTTAAGCCATTACATCCCATGTTACATTTTTGTATAATTTGTCTTATTAAATGTTTTCATTTGATTTTTCTTTTTTTAAATTGAATTCTTTATTGGTACAATTTATATACATCTCAAAATCACATATAACATTGGGAAATTTGTACCAGTATATGCCACAAGTTAATTCTCATTTTTACACATATCCCTACCCACTCCCCCTCCTCCCCCCTTTATACATGCTCTTTTATTTTCTTTCTGTATCATATTTATTCCTTCCCCTCATCACATCCCCACACCAAGATTTTTCTTGTAGAATTTTCCCAGTTCAGTACAATGTCACATAAAAATCTGCTTTTCAACTTTGGCAGTAGGTTGAAAGTGGGTTGTCAGGTGATTCAGTCTTGAATCATGTGAGCCAAAGAAGCTGTGACAATGCGATGGAACAAGATGTAACAGATAGAGACATACAGAATAAAGATCTTCATTCATATGAGGAAGAAAACGGAAATCTAAGTAAATATTTGACTCATTAAAATGCTACAAAATGGTCATGTGTACCCAAACAATCCAACATTAGAACTAAGCCCGAAAATCTTATCAGATTTCTATCAGAGGCGAGGCCTGTTGGACAGAATGGCAACACTGTAATTCAGTGTTGGAAATTGTAACAGATGATATGCTACAGGATATTCTGAAATCCGCTAATGAAATACAAGTAAAACATTCTGTATGCATCAGTAGTAATACTCAAACGTGTTTCATGATACATCACTATCTGAACTAAAAACCGTCATAGCAGAGCTTTATCACTCTGTCAGAATCTAAAGTATTTATGGAGAAGTTTCAGATATAGCATTGAGAGTTTTGAACAATAATTACCATTGAGAATTGGTGATTTGCTTCATTCTGTTTGCCAGTATCTTACTGAGGACTTTTGCATCTACATTCACTAGGGAGGTTGGCCTGTAGTTTTCTCTTTTGGTTGGGCCCTTCTCTGGTTTGGGTATTAGGGTAACACTTCCTTTCAGGAACAGTTTGGAGAGTATTGCTTCCCTTTCTGTTTCATTAGAGTTTGGAGGGAAGTGACATTAGCTCTTTTGTAAATTTCTTGTAGAATTCAGCCATGAGACCATCAGGACCTAGGCTTTTCTTTGTTGCTAAATTTTGTATTATATTTTCAATTTCATTGAATAACACTGGGTTATTTAAAATTTTTATACCTTCTTTATTGAACCTTGGTAATTAATATGTATCTAGGAATTTGTCTATTTTTTTTTCCGTTTTCCATCTTATTAGAGTACAGATTCTTGAAGTAGGTTTTTAATGATATTTTGGAACTCCACAGGACCCATTGTAATTTCACCTTTTTCATTCCTAATTACATGGATTGGAGTATTTTCTTTCCTTTTCTTACCAGATTAGCTAAGGGTTTATTAGTTTTATTTACTCTTTCAAAGAACCAACTCTTTGATGCATTGATTCTTTGTATTGTTCTTTTAGTCTCAATTGCATTTATTTCTGCTGTGATCCTTATAATCTCTTTCCTTGTATGAGGTTTGGGATTTATTTCTTCTTATTTTTCTAGAAGATTGAGTTTCAACATTAAGTTATTTGAGCTCATTCTGTTGTATTGATGTGTGAATTCACCACTACAAATTTCCCGCTTAGGGCTGATTTCATTGGGTCCCATAAGTTGCCATATGTCATATCAGCATTGTCATTTAATTGTAGATATTATTTAATTTCTTTAATTTTATCTGTGGCTCATTGATTATTCCTTTGGCTGTTATGAATTTCCATGTGTTTATGGAGTTTCTGTGTTTTCTTTTACCTTTGATTTCCAGCTTCATTGTACTATGATCAGATAATATGTATGGGATAACTTCAGTTCCTTTGCATTTACTTAAGCATGTTCTATGGGATAGTATGTGGTCTATTGTGGAGAACATCCTATGTTCAGCTAAGAAGAAATAAATCCCAATCCTCATATAGGAAAGAGATTATAAAGATCACAGGCTCCCCTGTTCTATTCTGGGGGCTCATTTCATGCCACCTTTCTTAGGGCAGGGGATGTTGACTTAATTTCCAACTCATTTTTCCACCAGTCCTAGGCTGTTTGACTTCTACATCTCCCTACATTTCGTTTAGGTTATCGAATCTGACAGTGTGTAATTTGTTCATAATAATCTGTCGTGATCCTTTGTATTTTTGTGGTTTCAGTTGTAATGTATCCTTTTCATCTCTGACTTAATTGGGTGTTACGGTTTAGATTTTAATGGTCACCCAAAAATGTCTAGGTTTTTTTCTTTTCTTTTCTTTTCTTTTCTTTTTTTTTTTTTTTTTTGAGACAGGGTCTCACTTTGTAGTTCAGGGCTGGCCCTGAGCTCACTTTGTAGTCCAGGCAAGCCTCAAACTCAGCAATCCTCCTGCCTCTGCTTCCTGAGTGCTGACCATGCCTGGCTTAAAAGTGTCTAGTTTTTGGACAGTGATTGTGTCTTGGGGTGCTATATCCATCAGTGAATTTATTCATTAATGAGGTTAGTAGCTTGAATGTCCTTTTGGGGACGTTGGATGTAAGTAATTGGGAGTGTGACATTGATGGTTTTATTCTCATCCTTGATTTGCCCTTGCTCTCTCTGCTTCTTGGCTCCCATGGGTTGAGCACTTTTTCTTTTGTCATATTTTTCTGCCATTCTATTTTTGCCTTAGAATCAGCTGAGCATGGACTAAACCTTGAGGTGAAGTGAATCCCACTTTCTTTAAGTGTGGTGCATAAGTTATTTCAGACCTAGTAATGGTTCAGACACTTAGATCTTTTTTCTTAGTGTAGTTAATGTTTTGTCAATTTTATCTATATTTCAATAAACTATTTGTTTCATTGTTCTTTTAAAGTTTTCAGTCTCTGACTCATTTGTTTCTACTCCATTCCTTATTATTTCTTCTACTCATTTTGTGCTTGATCTATTCTTCTTTTTCTACTTTCTTAAGATTGCAATGATAGTTTATTTGCAATATTTCCACTTTTTTATATAGGTGTTGATTGCTGCAAACCTGCCTCAGTACTGATTTCTCTGTGTCCCATGTGTTTTGGTGGCATGCATATCCACTGTCATTTTTCTCAAGAAATTTTTATGTTTACTCTGTCATTTGTTAATTGATCAATTGATTGTTCACTAACATGTTGTTAAATTTCTATGTATTTGTATAGGTTCAAAAATTTTTGCTGTGACTTCTACTTTTGTTACACTGTGGTCAAAAAGATACTTGATATAATTTTAATTTTTAAAAACTTTGAGGCTCATTTTGTATTCTACTGGATAATCTTTACTAGAGAACATTACATGTGCTGTTGGGAACAACATTCTGAAGAAGCCCATTGTGTTTATGTGGTCTAGGGTGCACTTCAACTCTGCTGTTTCTTTGTTGATTTTCAGTTTGGGGAAAGTGAGGTGTTAAAATTTCCTGAGTCTGTTTCTTTAGGCTTATTAATATGTGCTTTCCATATTTAGGTACTCTAATATTGGATATATATATATATATATATATATATATATATATATATATATAGTTATCTCCTTCTGTTCAAATAACTCCTTTTATCACTGTATAATGATCTTCCTTGTCCCTCCTTACTTCTTTTGGCTAAAGTCTATTTTATCTGATATGACTATTTCTGATTTTTAAAATTCCATTTATTTGGAATGTACTTTTCATCATTTTCCTTTTAGTCTATCTGTATCCTTTTGGAGAAAGTGAGCTTCTCCTAACTAGTATGTTTGACTAAATTTTTATTTTATTAGTACATATTTGCAATTCATGTGGTTTAAAATCCTCTTGGGGAGTGATTATACATGCTTACTTCTTTTCTTAAATCCTCTTCTGCTTCCCTCTATTTCTCCTTCCTCCTCTCATTTCCTTATCTCTTTTCATACTTCTCAATATTGTTTGTCTTCGTTCATGCTCTGGCATGTAGTGTTTATATCATTTGGGGTTAGCAGGTTCCTGTACATGGCACACCCTTATACCTCTCATTTCCCCTTTCCTTCCTCCTCACCCCTCACACTTTTTCCCTTGGACTACTTCCCTATTACAAGAAACCTACCCCCTTGTGCCCTTCTATGCTTGCTTTATCATTTTTTTGTACTTCGCCTCACTGAAATGAGAGATACCATAGTATATTTAAACTTGTCTGTCTGGTTTATTTCACTCAACATTATATTTTCCAGTGCATACATTTCTCTACAAATGTATCAAATATGTCTTTCTTTATAGTTGAGTGGTATTCATATGTTTATCTATCTATCTATCTATCTATCTATCTATCTATCTATCTATCTATCTATCTACCTATCTATCATCTATCTATCATTTTTAATCCAATCATATGTTAATGGCTAAACAGCTTATCTAAAGAATTAGTGAATGATGAATTGTGCTGCTATAAACATTCACATGGAGTATGTTTGTAGTATGACAATTTAGGCTCTTTGCGGGATGTTCCTAGACATGGGATAGCTGGGTTGTGTGGAATTTCTAATTCTAGTTCTTTGAGAGATCTTCATACTGATTTCCACAATGGTTGTATCAGTTTCCACTCTCTCTAATAATGAAAGAAGTTTCTTTTTTCAGCCATGCTGGCATTTGTTATTGTTTGATTTCCTAAAGATCGCCATTCTTTCTAGAGTAAGATGAAATCTTAGTGTTATTTTAATTTCCATTCCTGTAATGGCCAGAGATGTTGAGCATTTCTTCATATATTTGTTGACCATTTGCATTTAATCCTCTGTGAAGTTTCCATTCATTTCACTTGCTCATTTCTTGACTGAGCCTTTAATTTTAGGTGGTTTAATTTTGTTTTCAGTCCATTGCATATTCAAGACACTAAAAAATATGATGGTAATACAAAAAGCAAAACAAAGCTTATGTACTTAGGGGGTGGGGAGTTGTGGGGTGGGTAGGGGAATGGGAAAAAGTGAGACTTAAATTGTGTCATATCCTGGTCCCAATATTGAGTGTAATCATGATGTGTATATACGATATACCAGTAAAGATAAAAAGATATTGTATGTCTGAGGAGTAGTTCGCAAACTTTTTTCTCATTTTGAAGGTTGTTTCTTCAAACTACTAATTGATTCTCTTGTTGTATAGACCTTTTTAGCCTCTTGTAATCCTCCTTGTTGGTTCTTGCTGCTATTTCTTTTGTGCAACTGAGGTTCTGTTTAGAAAAATCTTTTCCTACACTGTGTGTTCAAGTATTTTACCTATTTTATATTTCAAAAAGTGTAATGTTTTTATTTTAAAGTTTAGATCTTTTATACATTTTTTTTTGAGACAGGGTCTTGCTTTGTAGCTCAGGCTGGCCCTGAGCTCACTATGCAGCCCAGGCAAGCCTCGAACTCAGCAATCCTCCTGTCTCTGCCTCCCGAGTGCTGGGATTACAGGTGTGAGCCACCACGCCCGGCACTGTGGTGTGTGGTTTCTGGGGATCAAGCTCAGGATTTAACCTTGCAAAGCAGACACTGGAACCACTGATCTAAATCCCCGGCCCATGACTCTGAATTTTTGTCTGGTGCTAGGGCTGGTCCAGAGGTTTCTTCTGTAGGCAGTGGCCTGCGGGAAAGGCTGTTGAGTTCTTCCTTACACTTGCTTTCACCACTGTGGGCTGGACCTGAGTTCCTGTGCCAACTTCTGTGCTTACTTCCCTGTTCTAGCTCCTTGTGGGTGAAGTCTTTGTGACTGTGCTGTGCAGGTTTTGGAGAGATGCGGTAAAAGCAGTCTCTTAGTACCAAAGCTAAGTGCCCAGGTCCATGCTGTGGCTTGCAGTGGTCCAGGCCAAAATATGAGTCCATCATGCCTGGTGCTAGGGTCAGTCCAGGGGCTCCATCTCTAGGCACTGCTCTAGGGAAAGAAGCTGTGGGGCTCTTCTCAGTACTGGGTTTTTACATCAGACCTGGTAGGGAATTACAGACTTACTCAATTCTTCCTCCCCTGAGTGGGAGGCATTTCTCTCCTTGACATATTGCTTGGAGTTGAGGAAAAGGTGGAAAGGGCAACTATTTTTTTTCTGTCTTTTTCAATGCATCTTTTTTTATTATTTTACTATGACCACATCTATGATTTCTCACCTGGTTTCCTTAGTTGTTGTAAAGGTGCTTTTTTGTGAGTGACTAGCTCTTCAAATGTATGTTTCAGGGGAGAGGAAATGGCTGGAGGTCTTACTCCCCTATTGCCCTGCTCTATCACCCTCCAGGCCGTCTTAAGTACCAGGCAGCAGTAAGAGCTCTGGAAGAGTGAGGGATAAGTCCCGCTGAGTCTTATTCGCAGTGATCAGACACTGGTACGACAGGGCTCCTGGCATGGGTTTTGAGGTTGGAATTATATTAAAGCTGTAGCATGGAATAATGTGATGTATAAATGCATTTGTTTCAGTCAAGTGTGGTGCATCTGGTTAATGGGTACGCTAACACTAATCAGAGCAGGAGTTTTAAAAGAACTATCAGAATACCTTTAATGTTTTGCATTGGAAAGATGACAATATTTCTTTCGACTAAGATGGAAACCAAAACATTTCAGTTGCTCCTGTGACACTAATGAATCACAGACGTAGTGAGCTTGCCAAAGACACAGAAGCAAAATAGGTTTCGTTGTGCCAGAAGCATGTCAAAATAAAAGCACATTTTTATTCAAGCTTCAACTTTGAGTGAGTGAATGAGAGATAATTCAGAAATTCACTTCAAAGATGCTTTCTGATCTTCTCTGAAATTATGGAAATAATTTTCATAGAAACAGTATTAAAATTTTGTAATTTCTGCCAATCTGAGAAATCTACTAAAAACTATCAGTGTATGAATTGTAAGGATGACTTTTTAATAAATACTTATTATGCTTCAAGTACTTGTAAACATAATGCAAATAAGAACCATATTGACACCATTTTATAGGCTGATAGAGTTTTTCCTGGCCCAAGATACAGAGACCGGTGATTTTATTTTACTCCACAACCCACTCTCTTAACTACTGTATTTTACTGTGTAAGGATAGCCAACACTAGAGTAACTATTCCAAGGTAAGAAAAGTAGGTAGTTGTAGAAATACAGGACTGAAGTTAAGCAATCACATAAGAAGACACTTAGCCAGGTGTGGTGGCTTACGCCTGTCATCCCAGCACTCGGGAGGCAGAGACAGGAGGATTGCTGAGTTCGAGGCTTGCCTGGGCTACATAGTGAGCTCAGCGCCAGCCTGAACTACAAAGCGAGACCCTGTCTCCAAAAAAAAAAAAAAAAGACATGATCATTTAAGTGCTACCTTGAATTGTTTCAGAAATGCCTAACAGTAGTATGTAGTATGTAACTGGTGCAAGGTTTGAACAGATAGATAGAACTCATAATTTAGGTGGTATTATGGGTTGTTATAGGTTAGGAGTGAAAGGATAGAGCAGTCACCTTTCTACTTAAAACTAGGCTAAAAGTCTGTCCTGTTTAAAAACCTTTAGTTCCTCCCTATTTCCTGTAGAAACTCTGATTTGTTGTCTTGGTGTTCACAGCCTGTCACTCCATTGCCATAGCCTGATTTGGCCCTTAGAGCTTAGGTTATTAACATATTTCCAGACTATTTGCATTAATATATTCTTCAGATATATTTCGTGCTCTGTTTAAATTGTTCCCACTTCCTGGTGAAATTTGGAGATGGTTTTTCTCATTGCTCCTGTGGCCCATCAACAATTTCCACCTCTCAAAGCATATTCATTTCTCAGTGCTTTTCTTAAATACTTCTTCACACAACCTTTCCAGATTCTGTATCATGAAATGATATGAATCCATCCTCCTCAGGAGTGTCGCTAGCAAACAAACTCAGCATCATTGGACATATTAATTATGGTGCACAAACTTATTTTGTCCACATCCTAGTTATTTTCAGATGTAGAACAAAAGGAAGTACGTAATGGATTCCTTGGTATCATCTTTCTATTATTTTGAGTCCTTAACACAGTATTTTGAAGGTATGTAGAAGCACTAATAGGTAAATTGATTGTACACTTGTTCTTAGCCAAAGGGCTGAGAAACAATGTGTAAGGTTATTCTGTCTTCTTACTTAATTGAAAAAAATCAAGCTAAGGGAAAAACATGATATATGCTTACTTTAAACATTGGATTTTCCTAAAAAATATAAATGTTCTTTTATTAACTCATCTTTTGATTTAGTGCTGAGTGAAGTGTTTTCTTTGAAGTTATCCATTGACTGATGTTCCATGGTCTGTCTTTTCCCCTTTTTTCAGAAAACACACCTATAAGGCATTAGCTGCAAATCCTATAGCATTTTTAAAAAATATGATGAGATACTAAGGATAATTCCAAAGTAAGGAGTAATAATTCTCTTTTTAATTACAGTTTTTCGCTCACAACTTGACAGCAACTTTTAAGTGACTCCTCTTTCACTAAGGATTCCACATCTTTCAATACAGTTTTTCTCATACCCACTGTCTTTGCGTAACATTTTATTAAATTAAACAATCAAATAGCAAATTTAATTGGTAGAAACAGGTTTTAGAAACAAACCCACCTGAGTTTTGTTAAGCCAAGAGCACTAAGAATGGAAACAAAAACTTCCGGAAAAATGATGCTAGCCTACTATAAGCTCAGTGAACCTCAAGGAGTGGAAAGGGCTTATTAATCTGGTAAATTGGTCAAATTAGGAATTGGCTAAGAGAATATTTATTATGGAAAGTTCTAGTAAATATTTCATTAGTTTAACTGAGCTTAATTTAGTCATTAGGAAGATTTTTGCCCATCACTCGTGTTTACTAGACGTTAGTCTATATCCAGAAAAAGGGAAAAGGCTGAGAGGAAAACTTCAAGCCTCGACCCAGAACACTCCTTACCCTTCCTCAGTATTTATTTTTTCTATTCAGTACTTCATACATGCTGACCTACTAAATACATTAATTATTTAGTTTATTGTATGAATGTGCATATTCAAATCAAAGTCAGTATATTCTGGATTTTGGGAGCTCCATTATTCATTTATGTATCCTGGGGGCCAGAAACAGTGGTATATAGTAGTTGTTCAGTAAGTATTCATTTAATAAATAAATGGATGGGTGAATAGTTTTGTTTTGTTTAGTTTTTGGTACTGGGGATTGAATTTTGGACCTTGTGTGGTAGGCTCTCGAACCACTGAGCTAAATCCTTAGCCCAGTGAATAGTTTTATAGAACATTAAAGCTGCAAAAAACATTTTTAGTTATCTAGTTCAATATACAATTGCATAGAGGTTCAGTATGAATCATGTACTCAGGTAGATCTGGGTTCATATCCATCCCATGTGATTACTATGCAATTTGGGGTAAGTTACTTAACTTTATGCCTCAGTTTTCTCATCTATAAAATGGGGCTGAGGACAACGATCTACATTATAGGGTAAATGGTGAGGATTGAAAGAGATCACGTGTGCAAATGTAGTTCCTAATACATTGTATAAGTTAAGGCTTAGAAATAGGAAATGCCTAAAGGGTTGACAACTTAATACAAGCAATGTGGTAATAGAGGCAATAGAGTAGTGGGATAATCAAGTTGGAATGGAACTTCTGTATAAATTGGCAACTGTAGAAAGCTACAGCTCAGAGGCTAGTTTTTCTGAGGTAAACTAGACCCTGAGCAGCCTGTCAGGAATTATTCTGATAGGGGAGTGTTAACTGTACTTGGAGATGCTGTCTTAGGTGGAGATGGAGGGAGAGAAAAACCCTGGTTTCTTTCTTCCCACTGCTCCCCATTGTACCTGCAGCATTTCAAACTGGCTGAACCAGCTAGAAACTAGCTCACCTGGGGACCTGGAAAAGGAAGACTGCAGAAGTCCAACCCTTTGCCCTCAATGCAGAGCAAGGCTAGAGAAGGCTGAGAAA
>PVIC010035241.1:5319-19235 GCA_004025085.1 Thryonomys swinderianus | reverse complement strand
CCTGAATACTCCCAGCCGCTTAAACATTCTTTATTTTAATAGAAGATCTTGCTAAGTTTTCCAGGATGGGTTTGAACTTGCCATCCTTTTGCCTCAGGGTCTCAGATGTTGGGGTGACAGGCGTGCACCACTGCAGCCAGCTCGAGGCCCTCAGTGCGGGGCCCTGGATGAGTCTGGTATTCACAAAGCTGCTTGACGCCATCTGCTGAAGATCAGTCTCTGGGTACTTTACTGCGGCCCTGCAGTGCCTCATTTAGAACAGATGAGCACCCTGTCATACTGTAGGTGTGACTCAGAGAGGAACGGTGAGTTACCTAAGACCAGAGCCTGGGCTTGAACCCAGCTAGATATCTTTCTGCACTGAGCCATCAGTGTGACCGAAGTGACCTTGGGTCCCCTGCTTCTGGGTTTTTCTGGTGCTTTTTCAGAGACCAGATGTTTCTAGGTTGTGGTGGGCCAGGGGTGTGTGTGTGTGTGTGTGTGTGTGTGTGTGCACTTCTGCATGTTTGTAAAATAACCTGTAAGATACTGTGTGTCTCAGTGTCTGAGTGGCAGGAGTCACACTTGCATGATTGCCTGGAGGAGTATTTGACCTGGTCAATGTTAACAACGTGGGATCAAAAATTTACTGGGATGGGGACAGAGATTTAGCTCAGTGGTTCCGGCTTGGTCCTAAATTCGATCCCAGTAACCTCATAGAATGCTGGGCATGGTGACTCACGCCCACCAACCATCAATACCACATACCACAGTGCCGGGTGTGGTGGCGCACGCCTGTCATCCCAGCACTCGGGAGGCAGAGGCAGGAGGATTGCTGAGTTCAAGGCTTGCCTGGGCTACACAGTGAGCTCAGGGCCAGCCTGAACTACAAAGTGAGACCCTGTCTCAAAAAAAAAAAAGAAATTCCTGGGATGTCACAGCAGTGGTTCATGCTGTAATTCTAGAAATCCAGGAGGAGGAGGCAGGAGGATTGCAAGTTCCAGCCCAGCCTGGATAATTTAGCAAGATCATGTCTCAAAATTAAAAGTAACAGAGGCTGGGGATGTAGCTCAGTGTAAAGCCCCTGGCTTCAACCCCAGCACTGAAAAACCAAGCGAGCTTGCTTTCTGGGGGACACAGGGGTAGAGAGGCATCTGGCTCTTTCTTGTTTCCATTTCTTCCCCTTCTCTGCTGGCTTATGAGGCCACAGTGTGAAATCACCCCCAAATTCTCTACCAACAGGAGACACCAAAGGACACTTCTTGTTTGATGCGGTTTATAAGAAATGCGCAGAACAGGGAAATCCACAGGAGCAGGAAGCACGTTGGTGCTGGATAAATGAGAAGGAAGGGCCTGGAGAGGAACCTATTGCTTCCTGGGGTCAGATTCTCCTTCCGGGTTGCCAGTTGCACAACACTGCAATGTTCTAAATGGATTCTACACCTCAGCATGGTGTGCTTCACCCTCAGTTCGACATTTAAAGGAAATTCTAGTCACTCACAGGCAAGCTCAGGTCATGACCCACTTTGCTATTTGTTTTGGTATGGTGAGAGGAGGGGCAGTCCTGGCTCTCAAAACCAGAGAGTGCTGGGCTATATCCCCTTTGCATATTTTATTTGGAGGCAGAGTATCACTAAGTTGCTAAGTTGCCCAGGCTGGCCTTAACCTTGGGACTTCCTGTTTCAGCCTCCTGAGGGCTGGCCCTGGGCTTAACCCCTATTACTGGAAGAAAAACCCCATTTAGAGAGGACTCTAAGGGCTCCCACTGGCCCTAGGCAGGAGACCCCCAAATCAGAAACCTTTACCAGAGAAAAGGGATGATGTCAGGAGAGAAGAAATTACAAATATTCACTCTTCTCCTCTTTTCTACGTATATATCTGGTGTTTATGTATTTTTGGTCTCCTCCAAAACCATTCACGGTTTCCAACTCCCTGTGGGACAAAGGTCAAACATCTCAGAATGATATTCAAGGTCTGAAGTTCACCTGGGTGGGTCTCAACCGGTTGCTACTGGGCCCTGTTGCTCCAGCTTGGCCCATATTATGACGGGTGGCTTTGTGTATTTGTGGCTGACAGTGAACTCAGAGAGACCAAGAACACACCGGAGGCCAGAAAGAAGATCCCAGGGAATATCCCAAAGGGCTGCGTCATCCAGAAGGTGAAATGGGAGGAAATATGTGTTCAAAGCCGCCAGGAGCAGTGGCACTTACCTATAATCTCAGTCCTGTGGGAGGCTGAGGCAGGAGGATCACAAATTCAGGCAATTAAGTAAGGTCGCGTCTCAAAAAAAAAAAAAGGCATATACAGGACAGATGTAGCTCAGTGGTAGAACAAGTGTTCCTGGATTTGAGCTGCACTATCAAGAGGAGGAGGAGAGAAAGAGCGAGGAAAACCCTTCCTTGGGAGCAAACAAATTGTCCCAGCAGAGGGCGGTACAGACTCAGTGGAGCAGTTACAGACCAGCAGCCAAGCCACAGACATCCAAAATATTGTTTTGGAGCTGTGAGATCTGGGATCCGTCATGCCCCTTCTGCGTCTCCATTCCACAGCTTGTGCCCTTAGGATCCCAGATAAAATAGCTACAAAGTAGCTCGAAAACCGTGCCTTCTGCCAAATCATTTTCTTTGTATCATTTTCTTTGAAATCTTACTCTCTCTACTTACATGGCCACAAGAGGCAACAATGTGTCTCACCCTTAATAAGTTATCAGTCCTGGGTCACAAAAGGAGATACAGCCACAGGTCGTTTTTGTAGCACAGTGTTTCTGAAACCAGGCTGCTGTGGGGGACCCTGCTGAGCCGGAGGAGGCCGCTCTGTCCCACCTGGCTGCGAAAGTGGAAACAAATCTCCTGCTTCGGCACCTCCCTCCAGTTCTTTCTTTTTTGTTGTACTTGGGCTCCACCACTAACCTACAGCCCTAGCCCCTTTCACTTTTCGTTTTGAAGTGGAGTTTCCCCAGATTGCACAGGCTGGGCTCAAACTTGCTATCCTCCTGCCTCAGCCTCCCAGGGTGCACCGGTATATTTAAAACCTCTTCAGGAGGTTTCCGTGTCCCAATAAGGTCAGCGAACCCTCCATCAGAGACTGTCACCTGCTGTTATAATTTGTGTCTAGGTGACCCCCAGTGCCTCGTGAAGTCATCGCAGGGGATTTTTGAGAGGTGGCTGGATCAGGAGCGGGTGGTGCTGGGAGTGATTTGTGGCACGGTGCTAGGGTCCAGGGAACTAAGATGGAGGGCATGAGCGCTGCCCGCCGGAAGTAGCCTGGGTAAGCTGTGAGGGAGACAAGGAGCTGTGGTCCTCCTTGCTGCTCTGCTACTTTGTACCTGCTACAAACTGTTTCTCCTCTACGAAGCCCCCCTGCCTGGGACCCAGCCAACGGGGGCTGGAATCTCTACAAACTTGGACCCAGATAAACCTCTCCTCCCTTATCTTTCGGTGTTGGGTATTTTGTCTCAGCAATGAGGTAGATAACTAAGACACCTGTCTACAGCTCTGCTCCCCAGAGATCTTTCCTTTGTCATCAAAGCAAATGCCTTTTAAAAAACTTATCTATCTATCATCTATCTATCTATCTATCTATCTATCTATCTATCTATCTATCTATTTGAGACAGGGCCTTGCTTTGTAGTTCAGACTAGCCACAAACTCACTATGTAGCCCAGGATAGCCTCAAACTCTTGGCAATCCTCCTGCCTCTGCCTCCCTCCCGAGTGCTGGGATGATAGGCATGAGCCACCACACCCAACATTGTGATATGTGGTACCGGGGATCGAACTCAGGACCTTGCGCTTGCCAGGCAGACCCCAGAACCACTGAGTTAAACTCCCAGCCCAAAACAGATGTTGTAAAACAATACTCATTTATTTTCTCAGAAACCTATTTTTTTTTTTTTTTGAGACAGGGTCTCGCTTTGTAGTTCAGGCTGACCCTGAGTTCACTATGTAGCCCAGGCAAGCCTTGAACTCAGCAATCCTCCTGCCTCTGCCTCCCGAGTGCTGGGATGACAGGCGTGAGCCACCATGCCCGGCACTGTGGTACGTGGTACTGATTGCTGGTGGGCGTGAGTCACCATGCCCAATATTGTTGTATGTGGTTACTGGGGATTGAACCAGGGACCTTGCACTTGCCAGGCAGGCGCTGGAACCACTGAGCTAAATCTCTGGCCCAGAAACCTAAATTTATAACAAAAGTTGCTAGGGAGTGGTTGAGAGACAGACAGACAGACAGGCAGACAGACAGACAGAGAGAGAGAGTGTGAAAGAGGAGGAAATGGTTCTGTTCTCTTCTCCTGGAACCTTATGTCAGTGGACATGACACTCCAAGTTCCCATCAGGCCCTTGTGCTTCGGAGGTAGGCGTGGTACCACTTGAGCTGAATCCCTGAGCCCCCCCACCCCCTCTTTGAGATGGTCTCACTGTGTACTACAGGCTGGTCTTGAATTCACTGTGTAGCCCAGGCTGGGCTCCAAGTCTTGGTGACCCCCCCGACTCAGCTTCCCTAGTGCTGGGACAACAGGTATGTGTCACCATGCCGGGGACAGCCCTGCTATTCAGTGGTTTTAGCATTTGTTAGGTGACTCTTGTCATAATTCTTTCATTAAGGACTTCAAAATGATGCTGCTTCTGTTATCCTTTCTACATATATTGGCTGGTATTTGTGTGGAAAAATAAAGAGCTTCCTCTTATTTGCCAGATGCTGGCTTTGTGACGTGAAGCCACTGTGGGACCCGTCACTTACAAAAGTTATGAATGAGCTGGATGTGGGTGCACACCTGATCCTCGGGAGGCTGAGGCAGGAGGATCATACTTTTGCGAGCAGCCTGGGAAATTGAGTGAGACCCTGTCTCAAAATTTTATAGAAAACCCGAGTTCATATCCCCAGTATTGAAAAAAAAAATTTACAGAAAGAGTGGCACAGCTCGGTGGTGGAGTATATCCCTGGTTGTTTTGTCTTGTTTTGGTGCTCAGGACCTTGCACGTGGCAGGCAGGTGCGGCGCCACTGAGCTACATCCCTGGCCCTGTTTGTTTATTGAGACAGGATTTGACTATATAGTCTAGGTTGGCCTTGAACTCACTATGTAGCCCATCCTGTGTTACACGGTGATCCTCTTGCCTCAGCCTCCCAGCTGGGATCATAGTCTGTGCTGCCACATCTGGCTGCTGTTCATTTTCTCAGCATCACTTCCAGACTGTTTATCTTTATGAGTCCTGCATTAGGTCAAAAACCATGGTGGTGTCATCATGACGGTAACGTGCCCTTCTTCAGATATGTTTTGTTAGGGGCTGGGGATTTAGCTCAAGTGGTACCGTGCCTATCTTGGAAGTTCAAGGGCCCAAGTTTGATCCCCAGTACTGCCAAAAAACAAAAACAAACAAAAAACAGATATGTTTTGTTTCGTTTTGTTTCCAGCCCTGGAGATTGAAGCTAGCACCTTGTGAATTTCAGGCAAGCACTTCACTATAGAGATAAACCCTCAGTTCCTTTTAGTTCTTTAGATTAGATCTTGCTGAACTGCCCAGCATCTCCTTAAACTTGTGATCCCTCTGTCTTCAGCCTCCAGAGGAGCAGGGATTACAGCACCACCACCCGCTGGTATTTATTTATTGCACTGGGCCCTCAAGTTAAACCTGGCCTTACATAAGAACAATTCTTGGACTATGACCAGAATTTCAGTTTTGTGACCAGTCTTGAGCTACAACCTGAATGCTGGCAACAAGGACTCACGCTGCCAGAAAAGCATATGTAAGTGCCAGTCTGAGTCCAGATGTGTGGTTGTGGACATGATTTTGATCAGTGCTATGATTACTGCTATCAAAATGTGCCCAAAATCTAGCAAAGAAGCTAAGGAATAGAGAGGTAAAGAAAGTGATCACAATCAAAAAGAAGGAAACTATGAAGAAATACAAGAGTGGCGGTCACGTGACAAAACTTGCTAATACGGACAGCATGTCAAAGTCCACCATGTCAACCGTTTTACAGAGCAAAAATTTGTATAAGGAACCTAATTTTGCTCAGGTGTTACTCAAATTAGTAAGTCACAACCAACAGTGTTAGGCGAGCAGAAAGGCTGTGATTAATGTGGATAAGCAAAGGCAGATGGCAGGTTACATTCTGAGCCTGTCATTTGTGATAAAGCTCACCAAGGATGATCCATGCACAAGTGATATTCATGAAACATTTCATGTCAGTTAGAGGTGGTTTCATAATTTTAAACCGAGAACTGGGGTTCACAGTGTAACTGCGGCTGGTGAGGCAGCCAGTGCTGATAAAAGGGCGGCTGAAAATTCCATACACCACTTTGAAATGAGGACACAGAGAAACGGCTTTTTCCTTTCATCAAGTTTTCAACTGTCATGAAACTGTCCTTTTCTAGAAGAAAATGCCCAGAACTACATATATTACTCAGGAAGAGAAGGAAATGCCAGGCCACAAACCTTGAAGGACAGGCTCACCTTATTGCTATGTGCCAACGTGAGTGGTGATCTCAAGCTGAAACCTCACTTGGATTACCATCTGAGAACTCCAGGGTGTTCAGGAAACATAAGGTCATGTAGCACAGGCCAGGGGTCATGTGGCGATCTAATGCAAAAGCCTGGGTGACGAGAGTACTTTTTGTTGAGTGGATCAGGGAGGGTTTCTGTCCTACTGTTAAGAAATATCTAGAGACAAAGGTTTAGCGCTCAAGGCTGGCCCCGTCATGGACAGGGCTCCTGCTCACCCATGAGATTTGGACGAAAAATTAGCTGAAGAATTCCCATGGCTCTCAGTCGAGTTCTTCCTATCTCATACAACCGCTTTACTGCAGCCTTTGGACCAGCAGGTTATAGCCGACTTTAAGAAGCTGTGCCCCAAGGAACAGTCTCTGAACTGTTCCCCAAGAGGTCTCAGATACAGATTTAGCCCTGAAAGAGTCCTGGAAGGAACATGACAACATCCTTTCTTATGCGGGGTCAAATAAGAAATCCTGCACCAATGTTTCTACGAGGACACTGAGGTCTGCCTGGAAGAAAGTGTGGCCTCAGATTGTACGGGAGAGACCCTGAGGGCTGTGTGCAGGAGCCCGGGCCTTCCGCTGAGCCTGTGATTGATGACACCGTCGCTGCAGCAGAGTCCACAGGCTCCAGGGAGACAGTGGCGACGCTGAGGAGCTGGTGGGGGGACACGCGGAGAAACCATCTCCGGGGGAACTTCGGCCACTTCCGGCTGAGCAGCGGAGAACGGCCGCGGAGGAGCTCTCTGAAGACGAGGGGGCCTCAACAGTCACTGCAGCCAAGCCCTCCTGCAATAAAGGCAATCCCGAAAACACGGACAGGGGTCCCAGTATTTGTAGAGAAGCCCCATCCAGACAGAGAAACAGCCGGCTGTTAATTGTTCAGTGAGAGCGTCGTGTCATACTACGGAACAGTTTTAAAGGAATGACAGAAACAGACGATTCTAGACCTGTATTGAGTTTTTAAAAGTTGAGACCTAGTGAGCCAGAAGCAGGTGCTAGTGGGATAGGACTCTCCCAGGGAGAGAAAAGGCACCAGAGAACCAGAGGGAGAAATTCCTACGGGAGAAGATTGTCCTTCCGAACAATAACCACCTTCCACTCCATCCTCCCTTCCTGCAAGCCAAAGATGTCAACTTGAATGGTGAGTACAGTGTGAAACTGTTGTTTCTGATAAACTAGGCACATTTGGTAACTTTTGGTGAACACACTAGGAAAATTACTGGTGTTTCTGGTATATTATGCACATTAATACAACCCTTTTTATTATGAAATGATTAGTCAAGGGGAGCTTTGGAATATATTATTGGTATTTCCATTATTTCTTATGAGAAAAAAGTCTTGATTTGCAACCAACTGGACTTACAACAACCTCTTGGGAACAAATTGACTTCGTAAGTCCAGGATCCACTGAATTTATTTTGGTCCTGGCAACTGAACACCATAGCTTCCCACACACTAGTCATGCATGCTACTACTGACAGGCATTACTAAGTCCTAGAAATTTTAACTTATTAACAGCAGCCTGTATTTACCAGATGCGAAGTTACACTTCAATACATGTAGACACTGTGCAAAGATAAATGGACTAATTAACATATCCATGACATTTTGGGGAAGATTTAAAAACCACTGTCTTCACAACTTTAAAATGTACATTATGTGCCACTCAGGAAGCTGAGTCAGGAAGATCTCTTGCTCTCAGGAGTTTGAAACCAGCGTTGGTCACACAGTAGTACCCTGTCCTATTAAAAACAACAACAACAACAAAAATACATCCATCCTTGTTGGCCACAGTCACCTTATTGTGCAGAGGTACCAGAAAGTGGCCCTTCCTACTGAGCGCAGCACGATCTCGAATGCTGTCGTCACTCTAATCGGCAAGCAGTCCAATCATCCCGGAGCCCAGTGTCCTAATCCCTATTTTGGAGATGCACAGTTAGCCTCAGGTAGGAGGAAGAAGCCGGCAACTTGATTTGCCACTCAAACCCTGCATTGGAAACTGAACCTTCCCTTCCAGGAGCGCATTCCATCACATAGGAGCAACACTGGCCCAGAACACAAAAGCCTCCCGGGAGACTCGGTCCACAAAGGTCCAACACACTCCCTCTACAGTACCCGCCCGCGGGACGCTCCAGCCTGCGAGGCACCGGCCGGGGTGCGCAGGCGCGGAGCGCCGTCCCGCCCCCGGCCCCCTCCACGTGCAGCGCACACCTCGTGCTCCCCACGGGCGAGCTCGGCTCGCGCCTCCCTCCCTCCTCCTCCTCCCGCCCCTCCGGTCCCTGCTTCCCATTGGCTGAGGGCTTCGTCCCTCGGCCCGCAGCCCGGCAGGCCCCCGACAGGTCGGAAGTCCCGCCCTCCGGGCGGTGGTCCTTCCCGTGCATTGGCCCAGTTGATTGTCCATCTGGGCGGCGGGTCCGAGTCGGCGTCGGGGCCCCGCGGTCGGTGAGCGGACCCGGGCTGGCGGTGGTTTCCGGTTCCGCGGGGCTGGCGGGCGGGCTGGCGGCCCGGAGTGGCGGCGGTGGCGGCGCCTGACAGACAATGAAGGCAGCGAGGAGGCGTTGAACGGCGGCGGCGGCGGCGGCGGCGGCGGCGAGAGACGCGGGGCCCGGGGGCGGGGCGGGGCGCCAGCCATGGACAATCAGGTGAGGAGCGGCCGCGCTGCCCGGCCGAGCCCGCCCCTCCTCCTCCCTCCGCCCGCCCGCCGGGCCTCAGCCTCCCCGCCCGTTTTGTGCGCGCGGGTTGCTCCCAGGCCTCGAAATGGGGCGGGGCGCCCCTCCCCCACGCGCGCCCCTAACCCCCCTGGGGATAGTGGCCTGGCCCCGAGCCCCTTGGGACGCGCCTCGGAAACCCAGTGCGATCTAGAGCTCCCTGGGATGGCCGTGGGGACTCCAGTTCGACCCAGAATCCCTTGGGAATCTGGGAACCCCGGTTCGACCCAGACCCACTCAGGATGCTGCTGGGGACCTCCTACTCCGCCCAGAGGCACTGCAGATAGCTTTGGGGACACCAGGCCAGCCCGGCGCCGCCTCACACTCCCAAGATTTGGCTTGAGCTCTGCCCCTTTGGTTCTATGGCCAGGCCTTGTCTTCCCTTCTCTCTGTACCCCGAGTCGCCTCAAACTCCATAAACCGCCTATTTCCCCTTCATCTTTAGCTTAGGTTTGAGTCCTTCTAGTGCCCCCTACGCCCTCCATCACAGGCCAGCCTTGGCTGCCTTTCCCTCGTCCCCTGCCTTGGCCTGCCATCCTGGCCCTACCGAGCATCTCTTTCTCCTTGTACTCCAGCCAGAGCCTGAGCTCCCTCATCTCCCTGAGACCCGAGCTGCCATCTTTTGCCACAAGGTCTCAGGCCTCTTTAGAATGTCTCTTCCCTTTGGACTTGGGCTTTTGCGACCCACTGCTGCCTCAGGGCCCCTCTCTGGTTATAGACCCTAGTCATTTTCCTTCAGACCTTAGGCCCTGAGGGCTCTTACCCTAGACCCTGTTAGACCTGGACTGGGGACTATGTCTTCTCCGGCCTGATTCATCTTTTAGCCACTGCCCTCTTGCCTTCATTTTCCAGTCCTTCCCCGGCACTTCAGAGCCTCAGTCTGGACCCACGGAATCCCCCACCTTCTACCGCTGTTGGCACCTCCCCCCTTGATCTGGAAGCCACGCTATGCCAGTCCTATTGGTTCTTGTGGACTCGAGGCCTTTCTGGCTTCTGACACCCAGCTCTGCGCTTGGCAGCATCCAAGCCCCTTCCCCTTTTCTTAAACTCGGCGCTACTGCTGTCTCCCACCCAGGACCACTTCTTCATCCTCCCTTTCAGTTCTGGCTTCCAGGGGCCCGGGGCCAGGGAGGCGGGTATTGTGGGGCTGTGGGGGTGGCAGCCAAACTCTGCTGGGAGCGAGGGCAGGTTAGGGCGGCCCTGGCTGCTGGCGCCACAGAGGCGGCTCTCCTGCTTTAGCACTGTGGAACTGCAGTGTCTTGAGGTGGGGGTGGGGTACCTATCCTGTCCCCCCAATCCATCAGTGGCTCTGGATCATGGAGGCAGGTGGCTGGTGCTTCTGGCTTCCCTCTGTCTTCGGTGTTTCGGTCTTTGCCTTGGGTGAGGAAAGGTGCACAGCATGTGCTTGGTGGATTTTCATCAACCCTCCAAGAAACAGCTTGCTGCCTCTGATCCCTCTTGAGTTAACCCAGTGAAATGTTCCTTCAGCACCCGCTGTTCATGAAGCCCACCCCGGGAAAGTCTCTTTTGGTCCCACAGAGCACAGAGTATGGCCCTTCTAACCCCTCAGCCCCCAGAGTGCCCAGGGTGTTTCCATGTGACATGCTAAGCCCTGGGTGTCTGGGCAGCTGTCACGGAGATAAGTGGGATGGTGGGAAGAAGGAGCATTCTTGGTCTGTGACATAGAGAGATAAAGACTCACTTCGGTGACATTGGCTGTGGAGAGCTGGCTCTGTCTGCACTACCCAGTATGCGGCCACTAGTACCTGTGGCTGTTTCAAACTCAGCCAGGTTGTGGGAAAAATTCAGTTCCTCAGTCACACCAGCCACCTTCTGAGTACTCAGCGCTCACCACCCAGCCCCCTGTGGGCCTGCACGTTTCCATCCTCCCAGAAAGTTCTGTGGTCTAGGCCCTTGTGTGCACAAAGGTCTGGAGAATGGTACAGATTCTGGGTCTAATTCTCCTCGTAATGCTTTCACATGTACCGGGGAGATACCCAGGTCTCGGTGTCATGCCCACAGCGTGAGGACCGTGGGGAGACGAGGGAGAGAGAAGTGTCACTGCCCATGTAGGTGGTTGCTGCGAGTGTCCAGAGCTACATAGAGAAGGCTTTGACTCTGCAGAACCTCCCTCCCCCGCCACAGAGGCCCCAGGCCTGTAAATACCTCATTACAGCGAACAGCACACCACGGCTTCCCCTGGGCACACTCTGGCTTCCAGAGGCTTTGATGCTCTTTTACCTGTTGAGCTCACCTTCCCCGAGGACTCAGGCCCAGCTGGGAAGTGGGATTTCCATTCTACCCTGGGCTCCCACCTTGTCCACACTGGTGTCTTTTCTTCATTACGGTCTGAGGGGAGTCTGGTTGTCTCTGCCCCAACCCTACCCACACGCTGGCCTCTCTCTCCACCCCATGTCTCTGTTGGTGCTGTCTGTGGCATTTGTGTTTTCCTTGGCAGGCGGTGTGTGAGATCTCTGCTCACTTAGGGGTTGTGTCTGGGAGGAGTGTGGTTTTATCTCTAGGTCTGGGCGAGGAAGGATCTGGGTTAGAACTGGGATGAAAACTGAGAGAATCCTGAGAAGAAGGGAAGAGATCTGGCCTCCTGGGACCAGACTTGCCATGAGGGCTGAGAAGTAGTATCAGTAGCCAGGGTGGGGTTGGGGGGTGTCCCATGCTTAAACAACTGGGAGTGTCTCCGTGCATGACCTGACCTGGGCTCCGACAGGGTGACAGCCAGCTGATAAGGGCATGGAATCGCTACTTGCTTGTTCTTCATGTGGCCTGCACACTTTGACTTAGAGCCACTGCCATGTGACTAGGCTGTTCCTGGAGGGCAGGCTTGTCTGATGTTGGTGGCCATGAGTGGCCGCCAAGGCACTGGTTTTACTTGAGGAAATTCAGATCCAGGAGAACGTCCCCAGATGGGTTGGAGTCCAGTTGGATTCTTTCTCTGGTACCTCTACTCTTTTCCCTAGACCTTTGTTGAAAAGCTAGCAATTACCCAGTGTGCTAAGTCAGAGGGACTGATTTACCCCAACTCCCAACTGTCAAAGTCCTATGAAAGTCAGCCTGCTACCTTTTATTGTCAGGTTGTTGAGGACAGAGACACATTCCTTTTAGTGTCCATTACAGTCTGTAATGCTGGGTTTTGCATTCTGCTCTAAGTAAGAGTAACCAGGACTCGATCTGTTTGCAACCAGGCCCTCCTGGCTAAGTGACAGATGCCCTGAGTGGGTTTGTGCACATTAAAAACTCTCCCCCAGGACCAGAGATTTAGCTCAGTGGTTCCGGTGCCTGCCTAGCAAGCACAAGGTCCTGAGTTCAATCCAATCACGTAGAACAATACCAGGCATGGTGACTCATGTCTACCAGCAATCAGCACCACATACCACATTGCTGGGTGTGGTGGGTCGCGCCTGTAATCCCAGCACTCAGGAGACAGAGGCAGGAGAATTGCTGAGTTTGAGGTTTACCTGGGCTCCATAGTGAGCTCAGGGCCAGCCTGAACTATAAAGTGAGACCCTGTCTCAAGAAAAAAATTCTCCCCCTGGACTGCTCCCCTTATTACCAGGGAAAGTTGAGAGACTCCTGGCCATGATGTAGTCACCTGATATATAGATAGCCTGACCCAGGGACGTGACAGCAAAGGGTTGTGGATAATATATTTATCCTTGAGGTCTGCACACCTATCCTCAGTGTTTCCAAATAAATTTATTGCGTGCTTCCTCCTCCTTTTGTCTTTAACCTTGTGCCCTGCATCCTCAGAACATGGGTGGATGGAGCCAGGAAAAGGTGGAGGTGTTGGCCAACGGCCCCTATGTACTGTGGTGAAAGTCTGGGGTCTGCCATATACTCTGCTGTATAGAATTGTCATCAAGGAACACCTACCCTTCGATGTCCTGTCTTCCAGTCTAATTCAGTGGCTACCCCTGAGAGCCCCTGTCTGGGGCCAGAGGGAGAAAGTCTGGCAGAGTGTACTTGATTTGGTCATTTTTGCAGTGGCTCCGAAGGATGGCCCAGGCCCTGTTGCTTTTTCTCAACAGTGCATGTGTGGAGCCTTGCTCTGTCCAGTAGGACCTCAGCCAGTTGAGACCGAAGGAGACAAGACAGCGAGTGCTTCTGGTCCCGAGAGGGGCGAAAATCACAATTCCAGGTGTAATTGTACCACTGGTAAAGTGTGACTCCCCAGAGTGGGGGGCACTTGTGATATGAATTCCCACCAGAAAATCCGCAGGACCCTTCCAGGTAAACTAATTGCTGGCATCTGCAGCCTAGCCTTATGGTAGGTCTCAGGGGAAGCCAGGTGGCACAGTTGAAGAAGGTCTAGGAATTGAGCAGAGCAGTCAGCCCTGTGCCAGGCAGAGTCAGTTCAGTCCCTACCTGGAGAGACCCATTCTCTCCGTAAGGGAACAGTGTGGGAATCCCCCCTAGTATCTCTCTGCCTGGCTCCCAGCTTTAGGATTCTGGCCCTGTGCTGTACATGCCTTCTGCCAGCTGGCCTGGACTGAGGGCGGTGGCCCAGTTGAGGCTCCTGCCCAAGCGTATGTGTCCCCAGATGACTCGGAGCCCTTGGGTCCCCCTCTCTCATTGACTTGTAGGTAATTTTCTGGAAGAAAGGTGGGCGTTACTCTCTGCAGGCATGGAACGCTTCTCTTCATGCTGGGCTCTTACTGGGGAGTGGGTGGCAAGGTGATCCTCAACTCTGCAGAGAGGTGGCGATCATCCAGCCCGAC
>PVIC010035240.1:0-19160 GCA_004025085.1 Thryonomys swinderianus | reverse complement strand
TTTGGTCACTAGGCAACATATCTGAGCAAAAGCATGCCATGAATGCTATTTTTTGCACTTATTTTCCAGCAATAAGAACTTCTGCAAATAATATTCGTCTTTGTTCACGCGAGTTAAAAATGGCCTGCCTTTGTTTGCCTGTTGTGCTATAAATTCTTCCTAGACATATAAATCTTATCAACATGGCCTCATTTGGAACACAGGTTTCTATGTTTAGAAGTGATGTCAAGGAAGGAAGCTCATTCGGATAGAACGTTAAGAAAGTTAGATTATCAGGAGAAACATACAAAAGCAAAACGCAACAGAAAGCTGGCGAGTGCTCAAGTGCCCTGGCAATGACCTCTCCGGGTCACTTAGCCTTACGTCCTTTGACACGGTTAGAATCGGGGCCTTATCTTCAGCTCCAGACCCCCCTCCCGAACTGGCCACAAGAGGGCGCAGCCAGTCAGCTGAGAGAGGTTTAGCAAACACCTAACTGGAGGAAAGCGAGGTATGAGCGTGATAGATGGCTGTGGGGTCAGGCAGCCTCAGGGCAAACTAAGCTAACTAAGGTACAGGGGAGTAAGATATGCTCCTAGCGACACTGAGGTTTCAGAGCTGGAAAACAGAGAATGAGTCACCACAGACTGTGTCCTCGGCCTGTCGGTCTCATTGTTAGCACTGGTGAAATAGCTAATCCATAGATTTCTGCTTCATCTGTCTGGTATCGTTAATCCATACATTCAGTAGTAGTTTGTTGAAAACTGAATTTCTAAAACCTGTGTCTGCTGAGGGTGGGTAATGTCCCCATGAAAAAATAGTAGAAGCGGGTCACTTCGAAACAGGAAACTTAAAATTTAAAGACAGCAAGTGTTACTTTAGCATTTGAATTCTCTTATTAAGTTAAAGCATGGTATGTCACTAACGTAGTCAAATGTCGATTCACTAAACTGATCTACTACTCAAGAAGGGATCAGATTTCCAGATCTCTGAGCTGTTGTAACTGGGACGTGTGTGTTACCTCTGATCTTAATTCCACTCTCTGTACGCCCTGGACTGCTCAGTTTTTAGGTGGAGGTTGGGGACAGGGAGACCATGTTTTTAAAATCTGAACTTGTAAAATGTCTAGATAGGCCTGAATGTGTAGAGTGTCTACATAAATAGCTTTACATTATAACTTTTTTTTTTTTTTTTTTTGAGACAGGGTCTCGCTTTGTAGTTCAGGCTGGCCCTGAGCTCACTGTGGTGCCCAGGCAAGCCGCTGCGAACTCAGCAATCCTCCCATCTCTGCCTCCCGGGTGCTGGGATGACAGGCGTGAGCCACCACGTCCGGCATTGTGGTATGCGGTGTTGATTGTTGGTGGGCGTGTCTCCACGCCCAGCATTCTATGTGGTTACCGGGGATCGAACTCAGGACCTTGCGCTTGCGAGGCAGGCGCCGGAACCACTGAGCTAACCCTCCGGCCCTACATTATAACTTTGATCACTGCAAACTCTAAGGGAAGCGCTTGGCTCGGGGGCTGCTGAGGCCCACCTGCTTGATGCAAAGGTCTTAGGGGATCTTCTCACCTCCGGCTACTCAAGGTGTTCTCGCTCAGCTCTCGGTACCATGATCTTCTCGACCGTCTGACGTCGGTGCCTGAGGCTCCGGAGTCGCCTTGACCGCTCTTGTCCCGGTGTCAGAACCGGAGTCTACCCAGGGACCAAACATCCGACCTCTTTTGCGCTACATCTATAGTATTTCTCCTGCGATCTCTCCCAGCTTCAGGACTTTGGAAATCACCGATGCGTGATGATTAAAAAATGTATTTCCTCAAACTGGGTCTCTCTGAGGTACCGCAAATTCTTATTTTTGAGTGTTGACCTTACGACTCTACTTGAACGGCTGAGGATGTAGCTCAGTGGCTCCGCGCCTGCCTGGCGAGTGCGAAGTCCAGGGTTCAGTCCCTGGTACCACAAACAGAACAAGACAGTCCTTCGATGTATTCTATGTATATGGTTAGAAAATTAAGGTCTCCGATGTCAGTTGCTGATATTTCTTCCAAAACTGTTTTCTCATCTCAGTTTAGAGTAATCTCCAGTTGTTCAGGTACAAAAGGCTCTAGTCATCCTTAATCTCTCTCTCTCTCTTTCTCTGTCTTTTTCTCTCATTATATAAAACTCATAATCTGATCAAGGATCCATAACTGAGCATTTGCTACCACTTCTTTCAGTGTTGATTGGCATCATGTCTCTGAAATTATTGCATATCCACCTTCCTCCTCCCATCAAGGCCCTTCACAGCAGAGGAGTAGGAGAAGCCACTTAAATTACAAGACCTTTTCATCACCCACGTTACAGTAGGGCGAGCTGGAAAGGCTTTCAGGAGAGGAACTCACGTACTGAGGACACATACGGTGATACCGTGATGGAGACATGCGAAGGAGACAAGGCCCACGTAGCTGATACTGAACAAGCACGTATGTAGTCAGTGACAGAGGGACGGAGGTCACGAGCAGTCCACATCTGAATGACTGTGGGGCAATATTTATTGCCTGTATTTATATATTTACAATTTAAAATGTATTTTTTTTTTGAGACAGGGTCTCACTTTGTAGTTCAGGCTGGCCCTAGGCTCACTATGTAGCCCAGGCAAGCCTCGAACTCAGAAATCCTCCTGTCTCTGCCTCCCGAGTGCTGGGATTACAGGCGTGAGCCACCATGCCCGGAAAAAAATGAAAGTAGAAATATCATGTTTAGCATGGAAAGTGGAAGAATATAACAAATAGGTTGGGATGTCTAATTTCAGGATTCCCATGGTCAGACTCTCTCATAAAACTCAATATAGATAACTTATGATGCTTTGAAATAGCAACAACTTAAGCTTTATAATATTTTAACATCTCCTATTTATGAAAATATCATTATTTTCTATAGACCAATAATTAGTTTTTGTGGATGGAAGGTACCATGAAAAACTTGTTTTCAAAGTAAAGGAAAACTCACTAAAAATCTAGAGTTGAATGGTGAGTTCATTTTCTCAGGAAGTTAAATTTTTCCTGGCTTCCAAACTATTAAATAGTGACTTTGAGATTGTTTATAAGGAGTGCAGGAGAGAAAAGTTATTTGTGGGATAAGATAGAAATGACAGGAACCTTTAATTGATTTTCCATCTTGACATTCTACAATTTGTGTTTCAGCTGTAAATTATCTCATCGTTGTATCATACCTTCTATAAATCAAATGGGTCTTCTATTAAGTGAGCTTCTAAATATTTGACCAAGCATAGAAAAAATTTCACTTTGTATATTTCACTGTGATTACTGATAGGTTCAAGACTTCTGTAGTTTTTCTTAAGAATATACAAATAGGGGTCAGGAATTTAGCTCAAGTAGTACCGCACCTACCTGGAAAGCACAGGGCCCAAGTTCAATCCCCAGTACTTCCAAAAACAAAACCAAAAAACAGTAATATATACCTATAATAAAATACATTCTTCCACGCATTCTGAACTTCCCAGTAATGAACAGTGTTGCTCATTCTGACACTGGAATTTTTCCTGTGAGGTTCTGTTCAAGGTCTGACAGTGAAATTAGCGTTACCCTACCATCTACTTCTAACTTCATTTTCTGTGCTGTTAGGACACCTGAACACCAGTAGTGTCTCTATGATTATCGTTGCCAAGTCCTGTACAAGAAATTACATTAACCCAGAGACTCGATAGCACTCTTTTGCCAACATCTATTAAATGTTTCTCTTATCCCAAGCGCTACGCTGAGTGTTTTGTATTTGATGATTCACCTAATTTTCTGAAGAGCCCACTGTTGTTGATGCTAATTTTGTTCAGATTTTAAGGATGATGTAATCAAGCTACAGAGTAGTGAATTAATAGACACAAAAGTCCCCAACTAGTGAGAGCAAGAGCTCAGATTTCATCTGAGAAAGTTTAGATTCCAATCATCGGTTCTTATTTTTCGGACCCTTCTTTTTTATTTCTACGTGAAGTGATGTCCCCTGTCAGGTAGGAAGAGGTGGACTAGGAAAAGAAGAGAAGCCATGATATGGAATAGACAGAATATTACACTCAGAATCAAGACATGGGTGTCTAGACTTTTCTCTTTAATTTTAGGTGAAGCATTTAATGGCTGTTCTTCATCTGTAGAACATAAACTGATTTAATGCTATTTTTACCTTTCATTTCAGAGCTGCTGCAAATAACTTTCACATTGCATGATCTCATCTAAGCTTTAGAGGGATTCTATAAGAAACCCCAGCCTCAAGTACTTAGAATGGTCGTGATCGCCCCGCCCACCATCCACCTACTTTACTGTGCACATGGTAAGCATTCCAGAGCTCCTGTCTCTTCCTTCTATATTTTGATGCTCTATTTTACATACATGAGAGTATCTTCTAAACTCTCAAGTAATACACCAAGGTTAACTTTCATCATGTTCGTGGCCAGCAATGGTGGATATTTAATGCTTTCGTTAGGAGAACGTGGCAAAGACAGGTCAGTTTTGGAGCTGGTTTGGGTGAGCCACAATAGTTTATATGAAAATCACATGCTTCTTTATTTTGTTTAAATCCCAGAACAAGTGCAGAACGGATAGAAGAATATACTGCTTCTTTGTGCTTCGGCGAATTCCTTATTTTGAAACACAGAATGATAAGTGTTTGACCAGCTGCAATTATAAAATTAAGGAACCACAAAACACACACACAGCTACACTCATCCACTCATGCGTGCACACGTGCACACACACACACACACACACACACACACACACACACATACATTTTTCTCTCTTTTTTCCTTCCAGAGCTATTGTTTGGAACTATGCCACCAAAAAGAATCCCTATGTGAATATAAATATATTTTCATTTGTTTTGTTGAATCTCTTGCATGGCACAACTTTCTCCATGTGGGGTTTACCTCAAGAGTAGAAAGAAGAGGAAAAAATGTGGACAAACCAGACTTTGTGATTTATTGTCTTGGAACAGTTTCTGAGTTATTGTTGTTTCAGGTACAAGCTAAACACTTCTGCAACAATTGGGACTAGGAAGGAGGAGTTGGATGTGCAATCTCAGCCATGGCCTTGGTTCTTAAACAAATCTTTAGCTTCCATTTTATCTGTGTATACTTAAGAGGCCTGAATAGAAGGATTTGTTATTTCTTGTGTAATTTCTTTTTTCTAAAGCACATATGCCCTAAATATATACTATTAGTCTGTATGTCTATTTAGTCCATAGTCGGTCATTATAAATCCTTTTACTGGCCATAAATTTGAAAGCTGAGACCTTAGTTCTCTGTTGGTATTTCAGGAAGTCACTTGAAAACTCATGCTAGACTCAACCTCCCCACTGTCTGCTATAAATGAAGGTGTGAGCTCGGCTCTGTTACTATCTACCGAGATAGGGATGAAGCATCAGTATTATGCAGAATGACACAGAGGATCCTGGAAAGTCAGATTTGGAACCTTAGCGCCCACTGTTACAATTTTACCTGTGAGGGAAACAGAGTCACTACACGTAGTATGGGAGTACTGAATTTATTTCAGATTTTGACTTTACACAAATGTGGTAGGAACTGAGGTAGACGATCTACAGACAGTAGGCAGGATGAAGTAAAGGCCACTGACCGCTCTCCCAAAAGTATTGGTGAATGTGGACAAAGAGCTTCGTTGGACACCCAAGGAATCTAAAGTTGCCATGAAATTGTAGCTACTGTCCTCATGATTTTTTTTTTTTTTTTTTTTTTTTGCCTTTTGAGACAGGGTCTCGCGTTGTAGTTCAGGCTGGCCCTGAGCTCACTATGGTGCCCAGGCAAGCCGCCGAGAACTCAGCAATCCTCCTGTCTCTGCCTCCCGAGTCTCATGATTTTTTGAACCCTTCATGAGTACACAAGACTCTTTGCTCCTCATACTCCTTTCTTCACTGATTCTTCTATTCTTCCGGTGAAGATGAAAGTGTAAATGGAAGAGCCATGGCCTCTTAAAAACAAGACTCCCAGCAGAAAACAACTTAGGCGGAATCTGTCAATCAGTTTTTAGTTTCTTTTTAAGGTTGGGGACATGTCTTGGGAAGGTAGCAAATGAAACCAGGGAAATAACAGAAAGCTCCACATTCTGGGATCTACCCAGTGGCCCAAACGGTCGATACCTGACACAGAGGTGCTCAGAGGAGTAAGAGGCTTGACGTGTTTTTCTTCTAAGCTCCCTGTGTCCAACTTTCAGCCCTCAGGAAATTCCAGTGTGACGAAGTTAAGTGTCTAGAACAAGAGCCTGGCATCCGTCGGCGTATAGTGTAGAGATGACAATGTGAATTCGACTCACCGGAATATGGGCTCTTCATAAGGACACCGTAGGATGTCTAATCCTTGGGTCATATTGGTTCCTATGGCTTTTGTTCCCTTGAAATCCTAGGTTCACCCTTTGACGTGACCTGGGTTTTCTTCTTACCTGTCTCTTGTCTCCTTACTTCTTTACATCATCTGGGTCTTGTATGCAAATAGAAGATAAACTCAGAAATATCCTATAAATAACTCAAGGAATCTTTGGGAACAAACTGTTTTAGTTTTATCCTTGGAATTAATTTTTAATTAGGTTTTCTTACAAGGCTGGGATTTTCATGATTTGTCTATAAATTTTGAAGGTACTGTTCAATTTTCCTGTTTTTGCCAGAATTTTATTGAGAAGTTCAAATCTACCCACCTCCCTGAAAGTTTGTAAGGTTTTTTTATTTTGTATCACAATTACTTATTTTTCTCAATTTCAATGCATTTTCTTCTATTGATAACTTATGAATTATTTCTGAGTAAAATCCAATGTATTATATAGATATCCTTTTCTTTCTAGAACACTTCTCACTTTATAAGTTGCACTTCTTGAACTCCTTTTCAAATTTTAATATTTTTCCAATTTTTCATGTCCTATTCTTGCTGTTCTTTTTTTCTTTATCATTCTTTGAACCTGTTCTTTTCAACTTGTTTATTAAGCTCCTCACTTCTGCTCTTTGATGTTTTTACTCTGTGAATTACTTATAACACTTCTTGTTTCATGATGGAAATATTTTTCTTATTGCTGTGAAGGTAAAAATTACGGTTTTGACACAAGTTCCTTCTAGTCACATAGGCAATATTTACCCCAACTCACATTTTTCTGTTTATTTTGTCTCTGTCTTTTTTGTTAGTTCATTCTTTGAGGCATCTGCCCGTCCTTGGCAGCTGGCGGTTCCTGCTGAGAATGAGGACATGAGTGGGTGGGATCCTGAGTGCTTGTGGGCACTTTGTTAGCTGTACGGTGATCAGCTTGGACTTCTGGTGATAGGCTACATTGGCAGAAATGATTCTACCAATACTCACTTTCTGAATTTACACCTTACACACCTCTTGCAGGTATTTTAAGTGTGTAAGGCGAGGAAGTGATGAGTGGTTTTTTTAGAAGAAAAAACTACAGAATGGCCTCTCCTTCCACCTCACAACAAATCGCAAATTAAGATGAAGGTAAATAGCTGCAAAGTGTTGACCTTGTCTTCATCGAAGTAGAATTCAGGGAGTTTAGCGATGTACCCATATTGCCATATGGCTGGGGAGTCGCTAAATAGGGCAAAGGACAATTGCACAGACATGCTATGAAATATGTGTAGATAGACAACACAATCAAACCTAGGAAATAGTTGCTCTGAGAATTTGAGGGTCTCATGTCTTTTTTTTTCTGCATACATGAACTAGGAATCAATTTAAAAACAATATCACATAATTTTGACTGACCATTTCAAATCCCTTTAAGCAGAGAGGCTCATTCTACATCTAAAATAAACTTCCAGTCAGTTCCTCTCTACCTAACTCCTCTGCACCCTCTCTCATCTTCTGCTTTATGAGAAAGACCTCCTAGCTGAAGAGCTCACATCCACTCTTATACACTCCTTGCACATCTGTGAACCACCGAGAATCTTTGCAAAAACTTAAATCACACCAGAACTGAGAAGAGAAGGGTGATCTCGAAGTGGTGCAGGAGCCACAGGCCACAGTGAATAAACCTCCAATGGGTGTCATCCTGAAGAGACATGAAAGTGAAATGCCTCCAAAAATGTGAGAAAAAATTGCTAGATGTGTACTTACTAGTGTGAATAGGGACAGAGGCCAAGGTGACCATGACTTCACGTTGACTGAAAAACTGCAAAGGGAGCCTTCTCTGACTGGCTTACTCTCTCATCTGTCAGCCAACACTCAAAACTGAGTGCAGATTCCAGTAAACATGGTTTATATATTAATTTATAGTGATTGTAGGCTTTCTGGAATGTCAGGTACCAGTGCTTTTTTTTTTCCTAATCTGTTAAGGACTTCTTTCATTCCCCAGTATGATCATGGGAGCTTATCTTTGGGGAAAACCATGCACGGATGCATATCCATGGCTTTTAACCTGATTTCAATGTTTTGCAAACCCCAAAGCCCTACAGATTTTGAAACCTGTTAATATGTTACTAACTGCATCTTCTGGTGAAAGATCACTGTCAAATGTGAGATGAAACAAACTCACAAGGGCACCTAAAAAGCTCATAGGTCACAGTTAGAAGAAAGAGATGCCCAACAAGACAAGGAAGCAATGGGTCTCATCGTATGAGCTATTTTGTGCAAATTGTTAAAGAGTGTATGACAGCCATTCTGGATGTATCCTTTTCACAGTGCTGGTGCTTTACGTATGTGAGCATTTCAGAGCATTCAATGGGCTTTCACATATTGTGAGAACTTGAATAATGGGCAAAGTATCTGAATTACATTTTCACAGCTCAGGGTTCCATATATACAAATATGCCATAATATATGTTGAGTGAATTAATACATTTAATTTGTGCATCAAACTGTGAGATCCAGAAAGAAATATTTTTAGATCATTTTACATATGTAGAAATAGTTTCTGTTGTTGGTGAGGGTGCATTAAGTAGTTGATGCAGGACGAAAGGCAAGATGGACTTGGCCATGACAGTGCCTACAATCCCAGAGCTCTGGGGCACTGGGGCAGGAGAATCACAAATTCAATGCCAACCTGGGCAGTTTGACCACTTAGTCAGCTTCCTTCTCAAAGAATAAAAGGGAGTGAGTGTATATCTCAGTATGAAGTGTTCAATCCCCTGTCCTTCCTAAAAAGAAAAAAGAAAAAGACAAAATCTATATTTAGTGTTGTGCTAGCCTTTAGTGAACTATAGATCAAATCCTAGAGATGGCAAAAGAAGATATCCAATAAAAATCTTCAGAGATGGAATTTTTCAAAAATAGAGACATTTATTTGAACACTGTTCTGATATTTCTCATGTGGACATGAAGACACTTCAAGTAAGAATTTGTTCAATTCTTAAGTTTTATTGCCTGAACACTATGTGGTAATCCACCATTTCTGTTTTATTTTGTTTTTTCTTTCAAGCATTTAGGGCCCCCCACCAGTGCTTTTAAAGTATTCACCTCAAATTTAAAATTTATGGATTACGGAAGGGATCCGAGTCTTCCTTAAGCCTTTGGTGTCTCAATGAAATGACATCAGAAGTGTATTTTGTAAGAGAAATAGATTTGATTGCAGTTTGTAGGACTGGATGAGGGGCGTTTGAAATTGGAAGATCATACAAGCAAAGTTATTAGGTAGGAAACTGCTGAGTCTATATGGGGGGCGATGATTCATGCACAAAAATCCATGAAGAGTAGAAGTTCCACTGTGAGGCCAGATCAGGAAACATTTGAATGCTACACAGCAGACTTTGGTGGTGGTGGGGGGGGAGTACTGATATGTATTCAGCGGAAGGGTAGCAGTACAGGTCACTGGGCATGTTTTCTTTCTGAAATTGCAATGAGGATAAAGTCAGATCTCTGGATTAGGAGAGTCACTCTAGCAAAGTTATGAAAGAAGAGCCTGGTGTGTGAGTGGGCGGGGGGGGTATGTATGTGAGTTAGAAGATAGGCGTTAAGTAAGAAACCAGGGCAAAAGCTGAGAGATGCTTTCTACAGTCCAATTAGAAAAGAAAGTGTCTCTACCACTTGCTGAGTGGATAATCTAGCACAAGTGGCTTCTGTGTAAGACTTGATTTTCTCAATTTCATCCCGTAGTGTTGTTGTTAAAATTCATCAGGAGACTGTGTTTACAGTTACCAGCACCAGGCAAAGAGTAATGTAGGTATTTGATAAGAGTTTAACGTTATAGTAAACCAATTAGGATTAAGTCAGTTTTTTTGGCGTACTTAAAATTACAGATAACTATTATTGCTTTTTATTGACAAAATTATGTAAGTTTCTGGGATAAGATATGATATTTTGCTATATGTATACATTGTAGAATAATGAATCAAGCTAATTATCATATCCCTCAATTCACATATTTACCTTTTTTAAAAGTGGATGGAGAACATTTAAAATCGCCTGTCTTAGTAATTCTCACATATACAGTGCATTATTATTAACTGCAGTGGCCATCCTGTACAACAGATCTCCCCAACTTCTTGTTCTCATAAATACATCTGAGTAAAACATCTAGTTCTCTCTCCATAGAACCTTGTCATAACTGAGACTTCTTACTGACCAAGAGAGCCACGTGCACCACCCCGTGTGTGTATAAGATGGAATAGTGGGAATGTTCTCTATCATTTATGAAATACTTCTTCTTGGATGGTGGAAGCTCTCTTATGTTGAAGAATAAATAGGACCTCTGTCATATGTCAGGGCATGGAAAGCTACAACCAGAATAAACACATAAAAGAAATAAATATGTAGCAGGCTTTGTAGCCACTGATGTCCTCATTTATGCATTGTATTGTTATTTATTATTCTTATTCCTATTATTATTTTGGGACAATGTGGAACTCAGAACCTTTGCACTGAGCTACTTCATCAGCCTTTAATTTGGGCCAAACAAAACCTCACTTAAACTCTCCAGGGGGATTCAAACTTGCTATCCTCTAGCATTTCCTCCCCAGTCCTGGGATTACTGGTATGTATCACAATATTCTGCTGTATTGTATTTTTTAAAACTTTTTTTGGTTTTTATGCTTATTGGTACATTGTATGTATACATCATATCATGATCACAGTCAGTATTGGGAATTTGTATCAGTATATGACTAAATTTAATTCTCATTTTTTCCTATTTCGCCTACTCACACCATAACCCCCACCCCTTAACTACAAGAGCTTTGTTTCCCTTTTTTTATTGCCATCACATTTTTTCTTTACCCCTCATTCCTCACACCTCCACCACATTTCCCTTGGAATATTTTCTATTTCACAGTAACCATCATACATTCTAGAACTCTTTAACATCTTCAGTTTCTCATATGATATTTACACATCTGTGACCTATTCATTTCACTAATGAGTATGTCCTGAAGGTACATCCATTTGAATATAAATGACTCAAACTTGCCATTCTTTAAGGCAGAGTAATACTCCATTTTATAGAAAAACCACATGTTCTTTATCCACTCTCCAGGTGATGGGCATTTGGGTTGTTTTCAAGACTGAGCTATTACAAAGTGAACTGCTACAAACATGGGTGCACACATGTCACTATGATATGATTCTTTTCATTCTTTTGTGTATATTCCTAGCAGGGCAATAGCAGGGTCAAATGGGACCTCTAATCCTAGGGGTTTTTTTAGGAATCTCCACACTGACTTCCATAGAGGTTATACCAGTCTACATGCCCACCAATAGTGGAGAAGGGTTCCTTTTTCTCTGCAGCCTCACCAGCATTTGTTGCTGGCTAATTTCAAAATAGCAGCCATTCTTTGTGGAGAGGGATGAAATCTTAGTGTTGTTGCTTTCATCTGCATCTCTCCAATGACCAGCAATGTTGAGCATTTCTTCATATGCTTCTTGGCAGCTTTTACTTCTTCCTCTAAAAAGTGTCTGTTCATTTCAGCTTCCCATTTTTGAATTGGGTCTTTAAATTTGGGGGCACCGATTTTTTTTAAGTTCTTTGTATATTCTAGATAGTAGGACTTTGTCTGAGAGACAGCTGGTAAAGCTGGACAGCTTCTTTCCCAAATTGTTGGTTGTCTTTTCATTCTGCTGGTCTCCTTTGAGGTGTGGGGGTTTTTAGTAAAAAGACGTCCTATTTGTTGATTCCTTCTGTTAGATGTTGTGCTGTAGAGGTCTTATTTATAAAGTCTTTCCCTAAGCCAGTGTCTCCAAGAGTTTCACCTAGCCTGTTTTGCAACAGGTTTAGTGTTTCTGTTTTTACATTTAAATCTCTAATCCACTTTAATTTTAGTTTTGTACAAGGTGACAGAGAAAGGTCTAGATTTAGTCTATGGCAGGTTAAAGCCCAGTTTTTCCAGCAGAATTTGTTAAAGAATCTGTCTTTCCTCCACTGAGGATATTTGGCTCCTTTGTCAAAGTTGAGGTGGCTTAGTGTATCTGAATTTGTTTCTAGATCTTCTAATCTATTCCACTGATCTTCATATCTGTTACTTTGCTAGTACCATGCAGTTTTTTTTTTTTTTTATCACAGTGGCTTTATAGTAAAGTTTCAAATTGGGGAATCAGAATATCCCGCACTGTGTTCTTGTTAGAATTGCTTTTGCTGTTCTAGGTCTTTGTGATTCCAGATGAATTTTTGGATAATTTCTTCTAGACCTGTGAAGTATACTGTTGGGATTTAATCAGGATTGCATTGCATCTATATAGTACTTGTGGGAGTATAGCCATTTTGATGATGTTTGTTCTTCCTATCCAGGAACAAGGGATGTCTTTCTATTTTCTGATAACTTCTATCTCTTTTTTCAGAGTGCTGCAGTTTTCAGAGATCTTTCTCCTCTTTTATTAGATTGATTCCCAGATATTTCATTCTTTGGATGCTATTGTGAAAAGGACTGACTTCCCAACTTCTTTCTCAGTGAGTCTGTTGTTTGTGTATACAAAGGCTATTGATTTCTGAGCATTGACCTTGTATCTAGCTACACTACTAAATTTGGCAATTAAGTCTAGCAGTCTTTTGGTTAAGTTTTTAGGATCCTCTGTATAGAGAATAATGTTGTTGGTGAATAGTGACAGTTTAACTTCTTCCTTACCTATCTTTCTTTTATTTCTTTTTCTTGCCTAATTGCTGTGGCTACAGTTTCCAGAAGTATACTGAATAAGAGTGCTGACAGTGGACATCCTCGTCTTGTTCCTGATTTTGATGTGAAAAGTTTCAGTTTTTGCCCATTGAGGATGATACTGGTTGTTGGTTTCTCATGAATAGCTTTTATTAGTTGAGATAAAGTTCATCTATTCCAATTTTTTGTAGGGTTTTAATTACAAATGCTTCTTCTGCATCTATTGAGATAACTATATGGTGTTTGCTCTTGGGTCTGTTAATTTCCTGCTCATTGGCTGCCATCCTATCCTCTAGGTCTGAAATTCGGTCTTCTACCTGATTCATCCTACCTCACAAACTTTCACTCTCTTTCTTAATGTCCTGAACTTCTATTTGTAGCTGTTTAAAAGGTTCTATTGCTTTTGCTACCTCAGGTTGTATTATCTCCCTGATCTACTCTTTGGCTTTATTAATTATTTCATTTACTTCAGATAGTGTCTCTGTCTTCAGCTCAGAAATAAGTTCTAATTTCCATTTTACTAGGTCTGCTTTTGTTACCATCTCAGAGAGTCCTATTGATTGAGCTTCGATATGCTCCATGTCTCTTTTCCCTTGGGGTGGGGATGTTTGCATCTGAGATTTTGAGTTTTTCCTTATTTCTGAGTTTCACTGGATGATTTTGGCTTTATAGATGGGCTGCTGTGATCATATGTCTAGCCAAAAACCTATACAGATTATATACAATATTCAGGGGACACCTTTTGGAACTAAAAAGTTACCAGGAGTTGGATGGTAGAGAGGAAAGAGAGAAATTAGAAATAGAATTAGAGGATATATAAAGATCACAAGACCCTGTGGGACTGATAGAGGCTAGAGGACAAAGGAGACAGATCAGACAAATACAAGACAGCATAGACTAACACCAGGAGGGCCACTAACATTTATACTCACCCCTCTGTAAAAGTACAGAGTAGAAAGGAGGGAAAACTGTATTCATTAACTTAGGAGGCAGATACTGACTGGTGAAATGAAGGTGAGAAAACTAAGGAAGAGTAGGAGTAACGGGTACTCAAGGCACTATTTTCCCTCTCTTGAAAAATAAGGGTGATTGAGAGAGGAAAAAAAATCCAAGCTTGGGCAGACAGCACTAAGATAGTACAGGAATGGAGAATAGAAAAGTAGAGAGGAAAAACAAACAAAAAACCCCAAAAAACAAAACAACCCCCCCCAAACAAGCAAGACAAACAAAAAAAAAAACAGTTACAGCAACAGCAAAAACAAAACAACACAAAAGATCAAAAAAAGAAAATGACATCCAAATAAGGAAGAATAGAATAAAATAAAGTCCATTAACAACAAGCTGTCCAACGAGTGCGCCGGTTGGTTTCTGAATTCTGCTGGGGAATCGCGGACTCCAAAGTTAAAGGTGCCCTTTCTCCCAAAGTGAGCCAAGCATCCTGCAGATGGCGCTGAGCCCAGAAACTCGCCGGCCGGCTCACTCGCCCCTAACTCCCTCTTTGATTTTCTTTTGTTCTCTTCTTGCCTCAGATCTTTCTTTTATTTGTTTGTTTATCTGTTCGTTTGTTTCTAGAGGGCAGAATTCCCTGCTTTTCTGCCCTAAAGCTGCAGTATTTCGGCTTGGGAACAACAAACTACGGAGGAGTGCCTAGGTTTGGGATCTCTCTGCCATCTTCCCAGAATTCCCTATTGTAATTTTTGACTCTTTTTGTCTTTCCACTGCTCCAGGGTGATCATATTTCCAGGCACAGGAAACACAGTAGGTGCATATAGGTTTAAAAATTGTCATTATCTTTATTGTTATTCAAAAACATCCAAGTGATCGAACAGCTATCATAATCACTTTCAGAATTAGAGGACAGAAAGCTGCAATAGATATTATTTAATCTGACACTTTTCAGAGTATTGGCCACATAGCAGATTCCTCCACATCGTTTGGATTTATACATAACCACACAGTTGTTCCTTATACAGAAGTTTTCCAAGTGGGAGATCTCATAAAGAATAGGCTTGGAAAACAGCAATAAGTATGTCCTTTCAAAAATAATTTCAATATCCACAGGTTGCTTTACTTACCTGTCATGAGGTACAACTCTGTTTGCTCTGGTCTTTATGGTTGGAAGAGTGCTGTCGAGAAGACCTAAGGCATCACCATTAGTAAAGTGTGGTCATCTGAGACACTTTGTTTTAAAATATAGTAAAGTTTCTTGTGTTATGTTGAATTTTCATCAGAAGAAAGAAAAGTTGTATTAGGGGAGGGAGGAAGACTGAAGTCTCTATGTTCTGCATTCAATATTATGTTGAGATCCCCCTCTAAAAAATATATTCTAGCCATATTACCAAGAAATGCCAACAAGAAGGTAAAGCAGATATATTTTAAAATGATATCTTGGGATTGTGTCTGTGGTTGATATTGACAGCTGGAAATTAGTATTTTACCACTTTAATTTACAAACTTGTAAAAAGAAGAAGGTAACATTACATTCTGAATATACTGTCTATTAAAATTCCAGGGCTAACCTATTCAGTTCTTCCTCCTGATGATTTGATATTGAAAGTGTTTGGAATCCCAAGAAAAATCTAAATATTGCTGCAGGAGTATCATGATTTGATTCCTTCAGTTAACAGCCTATATCTTTCTGATTTCTACCATGAAGGAGGAGAGAAATAGAACCCAAGAATGCTTTAGCAACCATATAAATTCACATTCCCAGTTGAATTAATCCAGAAGACCAATATTTATTTTTTTAAATCCAGCAAAGTATGTTAAATGAAGCTCAACATTTTATCCTATGTCAATCTACTACTGGCTGTGTGTACAAATTATCCAGCTATCAAGTTACTAGTAGTCATTGTACTGGTATGATTTATTACCTGGAAAAGCCACATTTGATATTTAGACACACATGAACTTCTAGTTAACCTAATTCCACATGGTTCAATGAAAACATTAAGACTTTTCCCTTAAGTTGGAGAAAGTATTTTCTGGTCTGAGTCAGCTAGGAAACAGAAATGGAACAAATATGAGGTTATTTCTATGAAAATTGCCCGTTTAACCTAATCTATATTGTTGGCAGAATGTCTTATGACACTTTGGAAAGCAAAACCACTGGAGTACTTAATTCATTTGGGTGGATTTAAAAAGAGACTATCACTATTTATCTTTGGCTAGAAAATTTCTGGATGAATAGCACATACATTTAAGCATAAGAGAGAAAGAAAATCCATTAGAAAACCCTAACACTTTGTTTATATTTCTTTGTTGGACCTCAGCTGTCAGCAAACCATGATGGCTCTCTGGTTTCAAGTGTGTCCAATCCATTGAAGTGGCAAAAACCCTTTCATAACAAATAGATTGCTTCCTTCTTGTTCTGCTACCCATTGTACGCATAAAAGTAATCTCTTTAGATGAGGTATATGTAATTCCTTGTTCTTCTTTTCCTTCAGTTTAATTTGAATATTTTCTGTTTAAGGTAGAATATGGACACTTGCATTACCTGGAAAAGTCTTGGATTGTCTTGGCAAGAAGTAGTCTACAAGGTTATATTAGTATTTGTTTACTAGGTCCTTAAACTTCCCAATAGACCAGGTCTGTGGTTAAAGACTAAAAGACAGAAGTAATTCCACCGAGACTGGCTCTAGAAATACCTTTTGTGGAGGCAAAAATATTCCTATTATTTCCTACAATCCAAACTGCTACCCATTCCTTCTTGCTGGATTACTTCCTTACCAATGTCTACTGCAAAGAAAGAGCTTCATTGAATTTTCCCTGGTGAAGTCATCACCCAGGAGGGTCATTCTTTCAAAATTAAAAGTGACATATGAGAGAACAATCATTTAAGACTAATGTAAACTTTTCTTTTTCCTCGCTTAAGTGTACCATTAAAGAACACTCAATCTCCCCAGTAACACTTTGGACCAATTTGCCACTTAGAAGGGGAGAATTACCAGCGAGAGCTCTGAGGGCCACAGCCTGGCTCCAGTTAAAGGGGCCAGTGCCCTTTAGGGAACTATGAGCTCATTAATGAGACACTCAATTAGATCAGGAAACAGGTTATATTTTAAAAGATAATATTTTAACAAAGTCAGTGTCTGACATGACAGTAATACTACTACTAGATAAAATGTGTTGTCCCACTCTGCACTGGCACTGAATTAAGTACTCTACCTACAACCTATTCTTTAATTATAACATCGTCCTCTGAGGTCAGTGTATTATCTATCTTTTCATTTTAAAGATAAGCAAGGGAGAGAAGTCAGGTGAAATCGAATAATGATAAAAATAATGAATGGCTATCTGGTGCCTACTATTTTCAAGGTCTTGCTTTAAGAATACATTAACTCATGTAATGCACAATAAATCTCTCTGGGTAGGAAATATTTTTGCCCCAACATTAAGATGAGAAAGGAGAGGCACAGAGAGGTTAAGTATTCGAAGAACCAGCTACCGCCTCGTCACGCTGGCTTGGCCTCTCTACACAAGTTCGCAAGAGTTTACAGGAGGGGAGTGGCAGTGAAGGGGTTTCATTTCAAGACTATGATGTTAACTTCTGTGTGTGATTCTGACGCCTCTTCAGGCCACCTCTCCTTTGGTTGCTGGATCTCTTCTCTAGTTGTTATTGTTGTTGCTTGTTGTTCCACAGACATTGGGAGAGCTGTGTTTAGATACTGCTCACCCCAAAGGCCTTACTGTTTGATAGAAAAGGTCCTTTTCCAAGAGGCACAGGTCCTACCAGCCTGCTGACACCACGGTGACTTCTGTAAGGCATCGTTCCTGGGTCACTAGATTATCTGTCCAGAGCACCTGAAATACTGATTTTGACAACTCATAGGAACTCTAGACTTTTACATGTCTCCCATGAGTGACTTGGAAAGAGCCAGTCTCCCGGTCCATGCATGTGTAACATTTCTGTCCTTCAGAAATTGTTATAATTACTAAAAAGTGAGCTATTGGTTTCCTTATCTAAGGAGACAGAAATGATGACAGGACGACTAGAAATAGAGGGCAGACCTGTATCAAGGAGGAATTACAGATATAAAGGTCTCATATCCACCCTTTTCTAAGGAAGAGAGTGAAGATATGGCATGAAGGAATTAATGTGTCTAATAACATTACATGGTCCCTAGATGTTCTGCAACCAAATATAATACACTGAATAACATTATTTCTGTGCAGAGAAAATATTTAGAAGTAGAGGGGAAAACATATTTTTGAGAGGTTAATGTCATAAAGGTTTTGCTAAATTTATGACTATTAAAACCTTTAGTACAATGGCAGAAATGAGGCTGAATGAGAAATCACAGGGTCAGGTCCAAAGTTCTCTGATATCCTAGGATTGATGGTATGGATGAAACATTGTTGCATTTAGTGGGTTCACTTTCATGAAAGAAAAAGGCAATATTTTCACAATTTTTTAAAATCTTCGTTTATATCTTTACTTTCTCAGCTCTTACAGTTTATGCCATTTACCCAATCTACTGTGTATTATTACATTAAAATCTTGTGTATTTTTACTTGCTAAGCACCATATTATGTGGCGCTTTATTCTACTTCATTTTAAGTTAGGTTGGCATTGAGTCCATGAATTCTACTTATTCATAACTCATGTTACTTGCCTAAAGCAGGTATTGGGTTAAAGCCTTGCTAATAAGCCTGCGTTAGGAAGGTATTCTTATAAAAATGATACTTCCCAAACATAACAATGCAATTTAAGCTTATTATTTACTGCCTAATACCAATGATTAAATAGCAGTTCCACTCTGTGTTGACCTAATTATACAAATATAAATATTATCATGGCTGCAATTAGTGACATGACTGCCAAGGAGCACAAACTTCTTCTTTGGATCATCATAGTACCTTCTTTCTTAAACTTCTCTTGTGAGTATTGACATATTCAATAGATGGTGCGTTTATTTTGGCAATCGTAGTGAAGAACTGCTATTAGGGGCGAACGTCTCATAAGAAAAAGGAGTTTAAGACTAGTTCTCTTATTTTTCTTTGACCAAAACTTAGCAAAATTCAAATCCCATTTGCCCTGGAGGTTTCTTCTTCATCACTGCCTGGATTTGTTTACTTTTATTTTTTAAAATTTGATTTTGTTAGTACCTATTCACAGTGCATGA
>PVIC010035239.1:0-19145 GCA_004025085.1 Thryonomys swinderianus | reverse complement strand
GTATATTTGGCTTGAGAAAACAAAGTCATTTGGGAACCAAGTCAAAAGCCAGGCCTGGTTCTCACCTGTGAATTCGTAACAGAACTAATCCAGAAGACATTTCCAAACATTGCATTTGATTAATTCATTAGTTGTAGAGAGAGTGCAAATACAAAACAAAACAAGCCATCATTACCAGACACACCTGGGTTAAACTTCCGGCTCTGGAACTTATTTGCTGTCTGATTTTGACCAAGTTACTTAACCTGTCTGGGCCACATTTCAATGATGTAAAACTGTCATACATCGTTTTTTGCTGCTGTCTTTGAGTTGATGTTCTTTCCCTACTGGGTCTTTGGCTCCATTCTAAATAAACTTTTTCCCTTTCATTTCCCTCCTTCCTACACTTAGTTGTGTGTATTGATCAGTGGGAAAAAAAAATTATAAGCCCCAAGCTGTGGCTGTTGCAAATTTCTGTGGTATAAATATAGTCGCCATGGGTAGTTTAAGTTACCAACAACTTAGCAAAAGTCCCCCAAAGTTTGAACCCCGTGAACAGTTGGCTGTCGTGAACAGCAGGAGCTGGGTCTTCCTTCTCCTCTTTCTCCTTTTTACTTTCCTGAGAGCATGGGTTGTGGCCAGATAGAATTTCCACCTGCGCCTCTGCATTTTATATTTCAGTGGCTTCTAAACATAGTTTTCTTCCTTACATCAGCTTGTGGCCGGCGAGTGTGCTGGAGACCAGGTGTGCCGGTCACTGTCCCACATCTTCCCGGACCTTTCCTGGCTTCTCACCAGTCGATCTGAGAGGAGCCGGAGGGTTCTCTGAGCGGGGCAGGGCTGTGCCAGTTCACAGCGGGGCTTCCGCATTCGCCCACGCATCTGCTACCTGGAGGTGCTCCCCGTCAGAGCCGCGCGCTTGTTCTCCTTTCCTCATTCCCTTGCTTTCTATTTCCTGCAAAGTCAGGGTGAGCTCTGGAGATGCGAAGGAAAGAATGAGTGGTCGGGCTGGCGCGTGTGTCAGGAGAGGATGCAAAGCCAGGTACCAGCCCTGTCCACGGAGCACATCCCACGCTGCGACCCTCGGAGCTGTGACAGGGACCCTGTGGCACCTGAAGATCGCCACGACAGTCTCCTCTCGCCGTCTGTGGTTCCAGTTACCTTTGGTCAACCATGGTCCAAAAGTATGAAATGAAAAATTTTAAAAATGAACAATTCCTAAGTTTTAAATAACTTTGATTTCCATCTCTGCCTTGTTTAGGCCTTGTTCACTAGCCTCTAGCAGCTGTGCACCACCGTGTGTGAAAACAGCTATAGGTGCGTGCAAAAAACAGGCATGGCTGTGCCACGGTCAGGCTTTCAGTATAGACACCAAAAAATATTCTTCAAAATGCAAAAGTTGTATAATTCCAGCACTCTGGGAGGATGCCGCAGGAGACAGCAAGTCTAAGCACAGCTTGGGAAATTTAGCAACTTAGTGAGACCCTGTCTCAAAATAAAATTAAAAAGTGGAGATATGGCTCAGTGTGATGGCCCTAGGTTCAGTCTCCAGTACCACACATACACACACACACACACACATACACACTCACTCACTCACTCAATTTATTTTGAGCTGACATCCAAAGACCACACAAAAGCAGACAGCAGAGCCTATCTAGTCTGAAGTCTACAATCAGCTGACTCAGGCTTAAAGCTCCGGACATTTCTTTTTCACACAACACTGACCCAACCTGATGGCTCCTGGTGACCCAGGAAGTTGGGACACGTCCGTTCTGTGCTCTGTCCTCTGGTCTCCCGGGGGCACCTGTGCAGATTCGCAGGGGAGGGCTGGAGCTGGTATACAGCATTTCCCCACATTCCTCTGGCCAGAGGTCAGGCACACAGCCACGGGGGCCGCTGACCCTCGAGCAGTGTGTAAGGGACCAGCCACTAACACTCGGAGCTCACATATGCTTCATCGTCATAGTACTGCCTTCAAAAAGTGCCAGGCTGGGAGCTAGGCTGGTCGGGAAGACTTTGCAATAGTAGCATTTTCCTGTGTAATTCAGTACCTATGATGTAAGAGGCAACGATGAAATGGTATTAAATTTTCACAAAACTCCATGAAAGAAGTACTGTGGTCTCTTCTTTTGCATGAGGATACTGAGCTCCCTGGGGGCTCTCGGTTAACTAGGTGGCATAATCCTTTACAATGATATAACTAGGATACTGCAGACCCTAGTTTCTTCCTGCAGCAGCCAGGCCGGCTGCTTCTGGGCACTGTGGCCAGGTGCCTAGTGATTCCAGTCTAACTCCATTTTCCAGGGTATCCTGGGGCCTGAGAGGGAGCTCCTGGTCCCTCTCCAGCTGGTCTGTCCCAGAGTTCAAAACCCTTCTCAGCTTCCGAGGACGTGCAGGGACAGCTCTCCCTTGGGAAGGAAGCCAGGGAAATGGGCCTGATTACCCGCTGTTTCACAACAGAGATACGGAGGGCTTGTCCCCTCGGGTCCACCCACAGCCCTGGAGGCAGGAGGGAGCGTCCTCTGCTCCTGCTGTGCTCAGAGCTGGGGACACCCGCGCTGCTTTTCCTGAGTTTCCCAACATCCTGAGACATCAGACCAATGCAGCTGGGTGTGGGTGGGCTTGGGGATTTGATTTACAAACTGCATTTGAATGGGGTGCCAGTGGGGAGGCTCACTGCCCTGCAGGGATCTGAGGGGTTCTGGTGAGTTAGATCCCTCCCTGAGCTCCAGTTTCCAGTGGCCGCAGGGAGAACTCACCCTGGTGAGCCCTGGCCTCGGTGACCTTGGCACAGCGGGCCTTCCCCCATGACCCCTGGGACTGGTAACACCCCCGTTGCCTGGAGGGAGCAGGGTTGGGTCTCTGCCTCAGTGGCTGCTCCAGGTCAGAGACCAAAAGCTGGGCGTGAGCCTCCTTTGGGGGCATTCACACAATGGCTGCCAGACGCCCCAGCAGGAGAGGGGCCCTCTCTCGGCCGCCGAAGCTGCCTCCCTGGTGAAGCCCCTGACGCACGCCCACGCGAGCCGGGCAGGTTGCCGGGTGAGGCTGCACCAGTAAGGGATGCGCGCATTCTGGGGCGTCCGTCCTCAGCTGTCCCGACTGCAGGGGGCCCCCCATGAGCTGCCGGGGCTGCTCCTTCTTGTTGTGCCTGTCACCCCCTCTCAAGCGGCTGCAGCAAGAGTCTGCAACAGGCGTGGGCCAAGGTGCGCAGGGTGCAGTCAGGGCGCCCTGGACTCTGCCTGCGGCCAGAGGGAAAATCCCAAGGAGTGTCCCCGAGATGTGGGGACGGCACCCAGAGGACTTGGATTGCTCTTCCCGGCACTTCCACGGTGTGACTTTTTATGCTGCACTAAAGGCTTTGGGGCTTTTCTGCGCTTCCTCTACTAGAAAGTCAGTGAAAAGGTCAGAGACTTGATCCGTTTTGTTCTTTGTGACCTGAGATGGGCCGAATGATGCTCCACTAAAACACCGTGTCCGAATCCCTGGCGCCGGGAAGGGAAACAGGTCTTTGCAGATGTGAGGACAAGAATCTTGAAACAGGCGGATCAGCTTGGCTTAGCCGTGCGGGTCCCAGCCCACAGCCCGGACGTCCTCATAGGCAGAGGCGGAGGACGATGGACACGCAGAAGAGGAGGCAGCCTGAGCGTGGACACTGGAGCAACTGGAGCGATACAGCCCCAGGTCAAAGCACCAGCAGTGGGAGGAGCCAAGAAATGGATTCCTCTCGGAGTATCCAAGAAGCACGGCCTGGCCGATCCCGGACTGGGGCCCGGATGTTGGTTTTTGATCTCTGGTCACGAGAAGGGTAAAAAACACATCTCTGCTGGTTTCAGCTCCTAATAGTCATTTAATACAACAGCAGTAGGAAATCAACGCAGCCCTCCACCCCAGGATAGGACAAACAGACGGTGAATATCTGTTAACAGGATAAACAGAAGCTCTCAACCCAGATGGTCCCCGGGCCAGTTTGGACCTGCTCACCAGAAAGCTGCCTATTTGCCCATCTGCCGCTGTGTCCTGGGTGCCCGTCACACAGGCAGCCATGGCAGCTCCTTTTGACAAAGCGAATGGCAGAGGCCATAGGGAGTTGGCCCCCTGGCCACACCTAGCAAGCAGAGGTACTTTGTTTGGCGGGTGCAGAATGTTGTGTGTAAACTGTTAGGCACCAATATTTTAATACAATTTGAGAGATTTCACATACAATAAGGATTTCCAGTTTCTGTTGAGAAATCAGATATTCTTTCAACTCCAGCTGCACCCACACGGGACTCAGTGGCTCGGGCCTGAGTGGTCGCTGCTCCTTCAGCTCTGACTTGGCATCAGGTGCAACCGCCACCCCCCTAAACCCCCTTAGCTTCTCTGAGCCCCAACGGAGACAGCAGGTTCTCATCCTTGCATGAAGGGTACAGAGCCCCCTGGTGGCTGGACTGCTGCCCAGTGTACCCTTCATAAAAACTCCAAAGCCCTGGGTGTAGTGTTGCCTCCCTGTAATCCCAGCTCTCTGGAAGCTGAGGCAGGATGATTACAACTTCAAACTCAGTCTGGGCAATTTAGAGATTTTGCAAGAGCTTGTCTCTAAATTCATTTCTTAAGGGTCCGAGGATGTAGGTCAGCGAGAAGGATGTGGTTTTAACCCCTACTCGGGCAATAAATAAATTTTCAGACCTGGTCAGGGGCACTCTGCCCTTTGCAGCCTCCAGCCAGGAGACCTGGCCCTAAGACGCACGCAGTTGTTTCCTGAGGGTGGGCAAAGGAGTTGGACATTAGCGAGCTTCCGGAACTGCCCACGGAACCTCTGTAGACCTGGGAGATGGGACTGAAGGTATCTTCACCTGGCACCACCCGCCAACTCCAACAGTGGCCCTAAAGGAAGCCAGAAGCACTGGTGTGGGAGAGAAACACAACCGGGACCCCAGGGAGCAGCCACGAGGGACTGGGAAGGTCCTGGAGCTGGAGCTGAGGCCGAAGTGAGCCCGTGCTGCACATCCCAGCATGCACCTCGGTGGGACCTGACCCACTTCTCAGCGGCCTGGTGACTCTGAGCTCGGGCGGGATGGTGCTGCATGTGTGTTTCCTTCCTAGGGGCCCCAAAGCAGCCCGGAGGACCAGTCTGACAAGGAGGATGGTCGAGTGAGGCTCTTAGGGGTGATCTGTCTCTACAGCTGCTGGCTGTAGGGCTGCTTTAGCAAGTCTCCCCCGGGGCTGCTGAAAAGGGAATTTAAAACACGTGTAAGGACCTTAATGAGACCTGTAAACTCCTCGGAGCCCTTGCCCATCTAATATCTGTTAATTTGGGGAGCTCTTCAGAACCAGGGGTCTGCAGCAGGGTGGACTGAGTGGGAGGAGTAATACTTTCAATTAGCAGAAGCTGTGTCGCTGCAGGCGCCTTACTTAACTTCTCTGAGCTCCCATGTTTCTGCTTTTAAACTGGGACTCATGTTGGCCTCAAAGGGATGTGACAGCATTGGCCGGAGGTGAAGAACGAGCGTGTCCTGACTGTCACCAGGAAGTCACGTAAATTACCGCCTCGTGGCTATGTTTTAAGCCTGGGAAATTGTGTCTGAAATGGGGCTTTGAACTCCACTCCCCTGTGCTGCTTGAGAGCTGCGGGGCTCAGAGTGGGGCCACACGCGCGTCTCGCCACGGCTCTTTCTGCCGCCCCTTAACAGCAGGCCGCTCAGACAGACGACAAACCTGAGAGCGTGCGAGGATGGGTGATTTGTCGTAGGGACGCGGGGCCTGAGGGAGTGGCTGTGCCCAGGAATAGAGAGCCAGGGAGAACCCGGCAGATGTGGAGACCCCGATTTTTCTTCCCAGGTGCCCTTCTCGCATATGGCTCGTTCGTCCTCGTGGCTCTGGGGCGGACCAGGTCTCAGGAGATGGTGGCCGATCCCGAACTTCCTTGTGGTGTCTTCCGTGAAGCGGGCAGCAGAGTCCATTCGGTGTCTCCAAGCTCAACCCCAAACCCCCAGCCCAGCTGCAGCTTTGCCCTCAGGCTGCAGATACCTGGAGGGGGCCCTGCACATGCGTAAAAGGGGAGGGTGGCCCGGATTTCCATCCTGCCAGGGAGCTAAACCGTCTGTCGTTGGCCTCCCCGCAGGAGCGTGGTTTTAGAGAGTGGGTTTACCAAGTTGGGGCTGATACCATGGAGACTCGATCTTGGGGCCTGTTCCCGTTGGTCCCAGGGTTCGTACACCCCACTCCGGGCAGGAAATGGACCGTCTGGGAGGGTTTCCTCTGTGACTCAGGGCCCGACTCATCTGGCGGTCTCCTCACGGGGACATTGAGCAAAAAGGCAGAGAGGGATCCCTCGAAGTCGTGAGTATCCGGATAACACCCGCGCCTGAAAGGCTGCGCAGACGCCTCGGAGCTAGCTGGGGCCACACACTGTATGCCAAGAGGGAACCGTCGTGTGGGATTTCACCTGGGCGGCTGTGTGTGGTGGCAGAGTGAGACGAAAATCTAGCCTCTTGTCCTCTAATTATATTTTCTCTCCTATACTTTCTCTTGTATAAGGTTTGACCTTCCAAGTATCTCACTGGATTTGAAAAAAAAAGCCTGACGCCTAAACTCCTTATAATGAGAGAGTGACAAAAGTGAAGGAAAATATATCTGACCCAATAGAACTCAAGATACAAAACTGCTATTGCTGTTGCTATTTACAGCTCTCACAGCTAGTGCTTTTACAGCCGCTGACGCTATTAGAACAACAGAGACCCTCCTGCCTTGCACTGGGCTCGCGCTCGGAGGAACCTGTCCAAAGCCGAAAGTACCCCGAACCACAAGTGCACGTCCTGCGCCGGACCTTCTGACCGTCTGACTGAGCAGCCCACATTGGTGCTCATCCCTCCTGACCGCATTGGCACTGCCTAGCATCCTGAGGTAAAGGGGGCCCGCATGTCACTATCCCTGGAAAAGATCAGCATTCAGACAGGGTGTGATTTCAGCAGAACGCGTGGTGCTTGGCGCTGCTGAAGCCAGCCAGTCACAGTCTCACTGTCTGAGGCGGAGCCGTCCGCGTCCACTGCTTAGTGTTATCGTTCCAGCACAAACGGGGGCTCCTCCGGGGGTGGAAAGGGCCCGGGGCTCCTGCACCCCAGGAGCCCACATCAGGTTCACCTTCTCTTCCTCTTGGCTAGGAATGGCCTAGCAGGGGTCACAGCCTTTGGCTGTGGAGCTTTGGGCTTGTTCTTGGGGGCGGGGGGCCGGCTCCTGACAGCTCCGTTCACAATGGCTCCCAACGGCCGCCTCCTGTGTCAGGGAGCAGGGACTCTCCCCAGAGCCTTTATGTTTTGCTGGCCCTTGCAGCTTACAGAACAAAGAAGACTGCCGAGTGGTCTGCCGAGAGGAGAATGGAAAGGCCACCCATTTAAAGAGGATTATCGCAGCCTTCTCAGGCCACATGTAATTAAATGGTGGAGCGAAGCCCTCCAGAGGCCGTGGGCTGGGCTTAGCAGGAAGCTGGTGTGCTGTGCCAGGCAGGAGACTGGGAGGCCTCTGCTGTCACAATAGCCTTGATGAGATGACAGGGAGATCAGCTTTCAGGCTCAGAGGACAGGAGATGATCTGAAGGCAAATCAGGGTGAAAGCATTTCTCTCCGCACGTGGGATTTCGGGGGCCTTACAGTTCTCAGGGTGTGTCGGCCTTTGGGGTGAGCTCCAGGTGAGCCCAGATGGTGCATCCCGGGGTCTTGCCTGATGGTCTTTCCTCACACCTTCCCTGTACCAGCACCATTTACTCTGCAACAGAACAACGAATGACTCATACTCTGACCCTCCAGGACTTGTTGAGTTTTTCAGCTTGGTTTTCTGGTGAGTGACAATTACTACCAGGGAAGAAAACACAGAAAAGATGGTGATTCTAGGCTATCTTTTCTTCTTCTCTGTTATAGTTTGGATCCTGAATGTTCATTAAAAACCTCCGTGTTGTGCTCGCTTTGGCAGCACATATACTAAAAAAACCTCCGTGTTTGGAAGCTTAGTCCCAGCCCATTTTGCTGTTTGCAATGGCGGTTAGTGGGAGGAAGGTCATCAATCCTGGGCCCTCGAAGGGTTATTGAGATTCCAGCCCCTTCCTCTTCCTCTTTCACTTCCCAGCCACCATGAGGTAAGCTGCTTGCTCCGATACCAATGTCCTCCATGGCTTATGATGTCCCACAGTCTCAGAAGTAATGGGGCCAAGCAACCATGAACTGAGACCTCCAAAACCATGAACTAAAATAAACTTTTCCTATTTTCAAGTTGATTAGCATGGGCATTTTGTGAAAGTAATGAAAGTTGAATGGCATACTCACCAACATAAAACCAGGAACATCTTACTGACCGAGTTGAATGAATATCAAGACCTATCAGACCAGCTATGTGGAAATCAATCACTCAACAAGTTTTAGAAAACAGCTTCCCTGAAAGTGCTTCAGTTCCAGGTTATCTATAACCATGGCTCATTTGACTTTCAGGATGTCCTACTTTCTGACATTTAGCTGATCACAATAGTCAAATGTAAAATATTCCTATGCTTCACAATTATTGCTTAATATTGATTCATGTTTGAGTAAAGAAATAGAAGGAACCTTCCTTTCTTGAACAGGTCAATGAGCAAACTGTAGGTGGAGGGAAAACCCCGTTTACTGTATTCTGTGCCCAGTGATTTGCTTTTCCTTATGTGAACACCACCAAAAGGGATGTAAGGCGTGGATAAAAGTTTTATCCCCTAACTTTTCTTACTATGATATTACAGAGGATTATCTCTAAGGAGAAGCTGTGCTTCGCCATGCCCTTCTACCATGATGTGTCTGCTTTGGAACCAGCTGACCATGGGCCTAACCCACTTAGAATGCAAGCTAGATTAGACCTGTCCACTTTTAGGTTGTGAAGGTTGGGTATTGCGCCCCAGTGACAGAAAAGCTGGCGATACAGTAGGCATCACCTGGGTGATATTCAGGGTGGGGGTCTCCAAGAGCAGCCTGGGTGACTGTTGGTGGGAGGGGGAGGTCTTGCCAGACTCTAGAGTTAAAGGTGGGTTCTCAACTCCTGTTGGAATGTCCAGAGTCCGTGCCTGTGGCTGGGTTCGGGGCACAATGCTTCCTCCCAGGACTAGCACCATCTTCCTGAAATGTCCCCCATGGGTGACAGCACCTAAGCAGCACATGGACAGGACTGAGAACGAGGCTGTGGAAGTATGTCTGATGCCTGGTGACTTGTGTACTCCTGAAGCAGAGGATCTGGGGAGAGTACAGATCTGCCTGCCATGGAAGGGTCACCAAGTCACAGAGGCAAGGAAAACATCAGCCACAGTGGCTTGCCAGGAATGTCCAGGGTGCTCATCTTTTGGGTGGAAGGCATATGTCCACCCTGAAAGCCCTCCTAGGGTTACCAGTGTGCCATTAAGACCTGCATCTACTAAGGTGTGCACTGGTTCTATCATCTTTAGCCTCCCCTTTCTGGTAACTTCTTAGGGTACAACATAACCCTCAGGGGCATCAACTAATGTTTTGTTGTGCTCTGTCTCTCCTACGATGCCCTTTTCCTCCAAGCTCTCCTTCACGGACACAAAGCAGGACCCTGTTTAAAAAAAAAATTCTCATAAAGTTAATCGTTCATTAAAAATGGTGCTGATTTGTTGTCTTGTTTTTGACTCTTTGGTTGGCATCTGGCGAATCAGTGTGGTTTAATTTTGTGCTGAAAGGAACGTTGTGGGATTTTCAGTGCTGTTTCTCTCTGCTCCACGTCTGAGAACTCGCAGCCCTTCGCACTTACTTGTCACTCCCTTTGTCTCTAGGTAATATTTTCCACTAGAACTTTGGGGAATTAAGCAGATGCAATTTTGATTCCTTTGTCCAAACCAATGACTTGTTGCTGGACAGAAAAATGTTACCATCAACGGGATTAAAAAAAAAAAAGAAGAAGAAGAAGAAGAAGAAGAAAAAAACACATGATACAGAGTTTGGTTGAGGCCAGCAGTGTGGGATGGGGATTTAGTCTCCGGATCTGCCAAGATGTTTATGCAGCAGGAATGTTACTTATGTAAGCCTAGAAGTGCTGCTGATGTACGAGCCGCCCTCTCCCATCTCAGCTCTTTCTCATTAACTAGCTGCTCTTCCTTTCATGATACCACATTAAGTGGCTAAGAGGAAAAGAAAAAAATTGTTTACTGTACAAAATAACCTAACTCTCCACAAAAACATCCATTTGGTTAAAGGAACCGCAAAGAATTCTGGAAAACTGGGCTGAGAATTGTTTTTATGCTCCTAGCCGGGCCTTTCCCTCACTTCCTACGGCTCCCTAGACATGATCAAACTCAGATGTGGGAAAATAGAAGATGTTTTTGAAATAAAGGAAAAGAAATGAATAAGCAAACAAATGAAACACCCTCTTTTGCATTTTTCTGCGGACTGAAATTCTCATGTAACAGAAAAGGGTCACGTGAGAGAAATGGTAGATGGTAAACCTTAATAAGAAAAACTGTGCATATTTAATAATTATGAGAAATTAAGGAAGTTCAGGATTAGAACTCACTATGACACTGAGGAATAAATTTCTGCCTGTTTGGACAACCACCAGCCAGATCTTGTCAAGAGCACCCAGGACATAGGGGGGTGAACAGACTCAGATGCTCCCAGCCCTCCCTGTGTACCTCTCCCGTTTTACTGTGAACTGCATCATTTGAGAAGAGAAAACTTGAATTATTTTAAGCAGATATACCGGCCTGTACCAAGGGTCACTCAGCCAAAACGTAGCAAGCACTCCAGGCGTCCCTTCCTGTCTGTGTCCTCAGCAGTGCAGGTGGAGAGATTCTGCCAAAGAAGACCCTGCGGCTGGGCTCAGAGAATCCATTAGGAGTTTGCTTTCTGCCCTGGACCTGGGAACATCTTGGATAAACGGTGGGATCATGGTTTTCATGTCATGGAGACTGAGACTGGGGCGCTGGCCCTGAAAAGTGGACTTTTGCTAGGAGAGAACAGTCTTTTTAAGTGTTAAACGTTGGGGAAGAGATAGAACCTCAGTCTGGAAACGCCAAAGAGGTGGAGGTCCCACTCTTTCCTCCTCAGTTATCGCTCCATCTAATGTTTACTAAGCAGGTAGACGCCATAGAGCGCTGGGATGGCTGCCCGAATGGGTGGGCTGAAACCAACGGGCATCGCTCCCATGGTGAGCAGTACAGCTTTGCGTGTTTCACGGGCCAGTTTTCTGGTGGACATGAGCAAAGTGCCTTGAGAAAGGGCTGCCTTTTCCAAACGGCACCAGAGGGCTACAGGTCCTCGAGGGACTGCGTACGTGCTGCTGCATTCGAGCGTGGGCTCCGCAGATGCCTGAAGCAGGAAGCATTTTTGCGGGCTGGGTTTTGGTGTACGTGACCAAGGCAGAGCGCGCTAAGCTGACAGGGTCCTCAGAGGAGCCCCAGGGAGCCCGGAGCCAGGAAGCCCCTGAGCCCCCTGCGACCGTGCCCCAAAGCCAGCCACATCATGTGCAGATTGTCTAGCAAGGTGCTGCCCAATAGGAATATAATATGAGCCACAAATGCAAGCCACATATGTCATTTAAAATATTCAAGCAGCCGCCTATTAAAAGGCAAAAGGAAACAGTTGGAACTTTAATAATAGAATTTATTTAATCCAGTTATCCAACATATTACCATTCAACATACAGCTGACCCTCTGTAACCGCACGTTCTGCATTCTCAGATTCAACTTATCTCCGACAGAAAACAGCTTTTTACACGTGTCTGTACTGAGCATGCAGATTTTTTCGTTGTCATTATTCCCTAAGCGGCAGGAGACGGCAGGCATTTCAGTAATTTTCACCTTGTAGTAGACGTTATAAACCAGCTCGTGATGACTTAAAATGCACAGGGGGCTGTGTGTGAGTCATGTGGGACCCTGCGGCACTTTACACAGGAGCTGGGCCTCGGTGTAAGGGGGGGTCCTGGAATCAGTCACCCACAAACACCAAGAGGTAACTTTAATCCATATAAAATATGAATCAGGTTTTTATTACTCTTTTTGGCACATCTTTGAAATCTAGTAAGAATTTTAGACTCTCAACACAGGTCAGCCTGGGGCAGCCATGTTTTAAGCGCTCAGCAGTCTGCTGGGACTTGGGGCTCGTATGGGACAGCACAGCCCTGGCATCTTGCTTGCTGTCGTTTGAATCTTGCTTCTGAGCTGAGGGTGGGGTGTCACGCCTGGCGGCAGCCAGTGCCCCTAAAGACCAGAAGTGCAGCTGGGTGTTGGAGGTCCCAGAGCAGCCGAACCCAAGGATCTTGAGAAGGCGGGTGCTCCGTCTTGCCCTGTGCAGCCACCCCTTCCTGCTCTCTGCCGCTCACCCTGCAGGCCTGAGTGTCCCGGACTGAGGGAGTCAGCACTTTCTGAGAAGCTGGTGCCGTTCTCATTGGTGGAGGCAACCGCCACAAACTGCTCCTCCAGGAGCCGCACCAGTGAGCAGGGCCAGAGAGGCCAGGAGCCGCAGAGCTGGGTGGCCTCACTCCAAACCCTAATGATGCCCGTGGTCTCAGCCCCGCGACCGTGCTCCCGGCTTGGTGCTCAGCCCTGTATCTGATTTCCGGGATGCGCACCAGTGCCACGGGAGGTTAGACTTCGCCTTGTGAGGAGGAAACAGAGACTCGGAAAGACAAGTGTCTTCTTGGATGGGGAAGCTACAAATGTTTATCACAAAGAGGCAGAAAATAAAACAGTGGTTACCAGAGACTGGGAAAGGCGGGGGGGGGTTGTTTGTGGGTACAGACATGGGAGGAGGAATAACTTCTGACGCTCCGCGGCATAGGAAGAGAGCTATGTCTGACAAAAACTACTTATATATTTCAAAATAGCGAGCAGAGGGAATTTGCAATGTTCCCAACACGGTAAACACTTGCTCTGATCTGATCATTACACACTGTACACATATATCGCCCTATCACGCTGTCAGAGATTAGAATTGTGGTGGGTGGTCTTAGGGGTACAGCCAGGGCCGCAATCAGGAGAAAGCTGCTATATAAAGTATGATGAAATTCAGTCAATGATCCTGCCAAGCGCCTTCCAGGGGCAAGGCGGGGATCTTCAAATGAGAAATGGCACATTAAGTTTCAACTTGTTTGGTGCAGTCAGCTGTGAGCTGCCATTGAAGGAAGTTATGTTTTAAAATGCGGTACAAATCACGGATCATGGACTACACATTAAAATGAAATTTTCTCAATTTCATTGGAGTTGCATGATTATGTGGCTTCAGTTTCCAACTTTTTAAAAAACAGGCTTTTTTTTTAATTTTAGGGATAGCACCCATGACTTCTAGTGTGTTAACCGTTTTATTTTCCAACAGGCTCAATATTTCCATTTTAATTGTTAGTTCTTCGATCTATTCTGAAATAACATTGGTACATGATGATGGATACAAATCCAGCTTCGATCTTGCATGAACAGCCAGTTTTCCCAGCACCATTTTCTCAATAGGCGTCTTTCCTTTGATGTGTGCTTTTAGCCCCTGTGTTAAAGATCGGCAGCTGAGTGTGTCTGAGGTTGCCTCCGATCCCTCAGTCCACGTGACTGTTTTTGTGTGGTACGGTGCCATTTTTATCATGGTTGCCTGATAGTAAAACTCAAGGTCAAGTGTCAATGATTCCTTTTGCTTGGTCTCGTTGACCAAGGCTGTTTCTGCTATTCTGGGTCTCTGATTCCCCATGAATTTGAGGATTGTTTTCTGTAGTTCTATGAAGAATGCTCTTGGCATTTTCTTTGGGATTGCCTTAAATCTATATTTAAATTTTAAACATTATCACAGTTTTGGAATCACAACCATTTTGAAAATATTGATTCTGCCCGAAGAGGGGACATTTTTCCATTTTCTGATGTGCCATTTATCCTCCTTCATCAACACACTGCCGTGTCTGTTGTAGAGGTCTTTCCCTTCAGCACCACCAGGCCGTGCCCCACGAGGAGGAGCAGTCCCAGCCAAGCCCGCCCTTGGGAGAGGACCGGTGTCAGTGAGCCGGAAGGCTTCCTCTTCCCGGCCCTAGAAAAAGTAAAGTCATCTTGATAAAGGCTTTTCGGTAAAATTCCAGCATTGCTTCATGGAAAAACTGATCATGAAACAAAATTATTTTTCTCTAAAGTCAAAATTACCATAAAAAGTAAATGCCCTGAACGGATCTGTGATGCTGAGTCAGCCACAACAAGTCGACACAGAGAATTGTGTCAGAAAGCGGTGAGAATGATGGCTGAAGGTCCTTCGACGCAGGGTGGGTATTTGAGGGGGATTCGTGGCAGTGGGTTTTTTTTTTTTACTGTAATAAGTTTTTTTTAAATGTTAAACATTAACTATAGGTTTTAATCACTTTGTTGGTGAGACCTTTCTGGTGGGAACCGTTCAAGGACAGGCCCCCCAGGAGGTGCTCCGGCTCCCGGAGCTGTGTGAGGGCACTGATGGTGACGATGGTGACTGGGGTGAATGGCTTCACTCCAGGGCTCAGTGGGACGGCGCTGGGGGATGGAGCGCTGGTTCAGCAAGACAGCAAGAAAAAGGACAGAGGAAGACAGCCACAGTGGCCTCGGGAGCTCCGTGCGCGGCTGCTTTGCACTTAAAAACCTTACAAGGATCTGTGTGATAAAGCTGTAAAATGCCGGTCAAAGAAGTCAGAAGATCTAAGAGAACAGAGACCTCCGTGATCATGGCTCAGAAGACACTGCCCTGTGAAGGTGCTAGTTCTGCCCGCAGTGGTTATGGTTTTCGCACAACTCCCATCAAAATCTTGTCAGAGGGCTAGAGATTTAGCTCAGGGGTTCCAGCGCCTGCCTCGCAAGCGCAAGGTCCTGAGTTCTATCCCCAGTAACCACATACAATGCTGGGCATGGAGACTCAAGCCCACCAGCCATCAATACCACATACCACAGTGCTGGGCGTGGTGGCTCACGCCTGTCATCCCAGCACTCGGGAGGCAGAGGCAGGATAATTGCTGAGTTCGCAGCGGCTTGCCTGGGCTCCATAGTGAGCTCAGGGCCAGCCTGAACTACAAAGCGAGGCCCTGTCTCAAAAAAAAAAAAAAAAAATCTTGTCAGAGTCCTTATAGATACAAATGAGGTTATTCTAACATTCATTCAGAAAGGGAAAGTCCAGGAAAATGGTCTTTGACCAAGTCACAAGTACCCAGATGTGTTTGGGAGGAGGAGCCTCTTCCCACTAAGAAGACTGCAGAGACACGGCGGTTGCGTGTGACAGATTCACACATGGCGGTGTGGACGGGGCCCCGCCCCGCCCCGCCCTCTTTCCCTCGTCTCCAGAGGTCGAGTACTCCTGGGCAGCTCTCCCGCATCCTCTCGGTGTGGGCAGGGCCTACGGGCTGCCGAGCTCTCTGTCTGTGACCTCCTGCTCTGTATCCTCCATGCTGGCCTCCGAGCCGCCAGAGCGCCTCTCTGGGGAGCCCCGGAACCTCCAACCTTGCCCGCCCCACCCCCCTGCACCGTTACCTCTCAGGGGCCGCTGAGGGAGGTGCGCTGCTGGGTCCCAGAGGGGAGCAGGCACGGGAGCCCTTGGGCACCAGGTACCACTCACTACGGAAGCAGACTTCATGCAAGACACGTGAATACAGGAGGATTGGCAAGGGAGGCTTGCAGTGGCTGCCTGCAGGTCGGAAGTAGAAGAGGCAAAAATGCTGGCTGCATAATAGAGATGGGGGGTGGTCCAATTGAAGTTCAAAAGCCGGGAGCCCACCGCAGAGTCCGGTCCCAGTCTCCATGAGGTGCTACAGTTTGGAATTCGAGAAGGGTCTGTGTTGAAGCCAGGAGATGGTGTCCAACGCAAAGCGACGCTTCCTTCGTTTCCCTTTGTTCCCTTCACATGGCAAGCCTCTCTCTTGGTCCCACTCAGCCAAAGTGGGTCTTCTGATTGTAATAAATCCTTCAGCCACACCCAGAACTATGCTGATCCAATTTAGCTGGGTGTTAATGATCACATCTTGCTTTGGCATTGCTTAACGGTTGGGCAAGGGGTTAGCCCTACTAGAAAGTGGAGGGAGTGTCCCCAGACTCTTGAGGGCCACACCCAGGCCTCTCAACTGGCAGGAAGCCCCCTGCCATGTCACCCTACCTTTGCTGGGGCCAACCCGATTCTCCAAGTTCCCTGGGCTGTGCTGAAAGTCAGTGCCGACTCCTGCGGGTGCTTCTGTGAGCCGCGTCCAGGGATGTGGCCAGAGCTTCCCCTCTGAGCTCACTGGGCTCCTCTAGTGCTCTTGTCTCTGCACAGTCGGCCTCCACCACGGGCCTGCTCACAGGAGGAACTGCTGCGGGGCACAGACGCATGGGGGTGACAGGAGCGTGTGGGGGCCTGGAGCTTTCCGCTGGCCGGCAGTCTCCCTTGGGGGCCTCTGCGAGAGGGCCGAGGCCGGGAGGACCGTCGCTGTTCCCCCAGCACGGGCACTGGACACAGCCTGGCCGTCCCGTCACGTGTGGTCACTAGGCAGCCGGCCCGGCCTGCAGCCTCTGGTGTGTCACGGAGGCGCCCGGAGGGTGATGGGGGTGTCCGAAGGAGGAGCAGGACTGAGGGGCGGGGCAGCGGAGGGAGGGGCCGCAGTCTGCTGAAGCCCAGGGCCAGAGGGAGAGCAGCCGCCATAGTCAGAGTGGGGTGAGGTGGGCTGGCACAGGGCTTGGTGTATTCTGGGTCGAGTGGCAGCTCAGCAGGCCCACCCCTTCCATCACGTCCCCCAGCTGGCCCGGAGAGGTGCTCGGCAGATGTCAAGACATCAGTCTGTGAGGGCTCCAAGTCCCTCTTTCCTTCTGGAGGAGGAAACGGGGACGCAGGGTGTGGACATGGCCTGGTCAAGGTCAAGCCAGACCTGGCTTATGCTGCTTGCCCGATGGCAGCTCACACGCTTTCTTCAGGTGCCAATGAACCCCAGCGCTCCACTGCACCCATGGCTTTGTATGTGGAGGTGAGTAGGCTGAAGCCATCAGTGTAGACCGCTCTCCTGAACACCAGATTGAGCGGCCACTGCTGGGCTTGTTCGCAGCCCTTGACGTAGTCCTGGAGATGTTCAAGGATGACTCCTTGGAAGAATTTGTCTGACTTTAAGCCAAAGAAAGCTGGGCAAAAGACTGACAGTTCCTCCATAACAGGGCACCCAGATCCAGCCGTACCTGAAGCTGCTACTCAAACTTTTCAATTACTTGTCTCAATGGACTTATTTTTTTTAAGCTTAAGATCATTTGACTTGTGTTTCCATTTTTCCAACTTTACAAATTCTGGCTAACTTAGCATCTCTGGCCAGGCCTCCTTTTCCTCATCCTTCCTGTGGCCAGTGTAAGGATTGGCACTTTCCTGAGGCCGTTCCATGGCACAGGGCCCTTCCTTCCACTTGCGTACAGCCCTCACGGAGGGGCCTCTCTGTTGAGAGCCTCATTCCTTCTTTCTGCGCGGCCTCTGGCCTCGCTACAGGGCAGTCCTGCCAGCACTGCGGTCCTGTCGGGCCCAAACCACGTGGGGGGCTTGCTGCCAACAGCTGGGGCCCTGTGCTCACCCTGCTGCAGCCCTGGGCACCCCACACCCTGGAGGACGGGGCCCGGGCTGAGAAGGGGAGACCGAAAGCACCACGCTGCCGGCCACCCACCGCCTCCGAGGAGCGCCCCGGCTGCCAGGCCGACAAGCTGCAAACACATGTCACTGGGGCGGACGGGGCTGTTTTTTCCAGTGGCCTCGTCCAAGCCAGAGAGAAGTGAAATGTGAACTCCCAGCTCTAACCGCACTCAGAGCAGCCAGGGCAGCCAGGCCCCTCCCCGTGTGAGCTGGGAGCCGGGAGGGCACACATCCTCAGCGATGGAAACAGTCGCATAGGGGCAGGAGGGCAAGGGGCGGGGACAAGGGACATGAGGGGCTTCCGGTGCATATGTGTAGAATAATGCAAACAGCCCTGCGTGGGGTTTGGGTTCCACTCTGTCACCCTCTCTGGTGGCTCTTAAGAAGTGATTTCACATCTCCAAGCCTCAGTCCGTCGATCCATAAAATGGACGAACAAATACTTCCTGCCATAGTCACCCTGGAGGAGGAAGTCAGAGCCTCTGGCATGGATCACTCTGGAGCCGGTGAGTGCTGAGTGCACCATGAGTTTTTAGCTATAGAAGCCATCTGGCGAGGAAGGTGCCTCTGTAATGCCTGCTCTACAGAAAGGCCCAGCGAGTGGCTTACCCGAGTGACGCCAGCAGTTCTGGTCCCCAGGACCAGGAGACCCCAGGCGCTGCTTAAATGGGCCGTGTGTGACGGCTGGGCCGGGAACAGCGGCGCCTGCTGCTGCTCATGGGTGGGACTCTGCGCCCCTCCGGTGGGGGCCACGCTGTGTGAGGCGCTGTTGGGGTTGGACTGTGCCCACACCCCACGCTCCAAGGCCGCCGTGACCCGTCCTGGGAGACAGAAGGGCGAAGGCGGCTGCAGATCGCTGGTGACCTAGCACTCAGCGGCTGGCATCCCACCTGCCGAGCACAGCGTGAAGAGTGCTGGCTCCCCGCGACGCCCTCGTGAAAGTGCTACCTGTTTCTATTTTTCAAAATATCTTTTCAACCATTACTGTCCCGTGAATGATGTGTGATGTGCTTCTTGCTGTCTGACAAAAATGGGTCAACCGAGGCAGGTTGGCTCCCGCGGGCCCCTGCATCTAAAATACTGTCTCGGTCTCTCTTTACTCCCTGCTGTCCTGGGTCTCCACTGGGGGTCAGAGGCTCCATCGGGGAAGGAGACCGCGGAGGACAGGGACCCGCCAGGGTAGGGGCTGCAGCCTGGGAGGCCGCTCCCAGGGCTGGCGGACTAGCTGGGGACGCTCCCTGGAAGCCCGGAGGATCGTGGGCCCGTGACCATCTCTGGGGGGCTGAGAGCTGCCCCGGAAATAAATCCAAACTATTGGAGCGGGTGAGGGGCAGGCTTGGACAGGAGGGAAGGTATAAGAAAAGCCCTTGAACCCCACACCGACGGAGATCGAGAGGTGACTCGGGGAGACACGTCTGGCCTCCCAGGGAGACACGGTCACCCCAGGCCACGCCGAGCATCCGTCACTGTCTGACTCCCGATTCTGCGCAGGCGACCCCAAGATGGAGCTGATCAAAGTGTACGCAGGACAAGGGAGGAAGACCCGGGGCCGTAGGAGGAGCGAGGGGGAAAGCGGAGTGACAGAGCCACGGGGAGGAGAGAAGGAG